>ML976676.1:8986-185606 GCA_010015655.1 Bimuria novae-zelandiae CBS 107.79 | reverse complement strand
AGTAGGGTGCGCTAGAGGAGCTGTTGTAGCTGCTTTTGCTAAGGCATAAGTTAGTCGTCAGTTACTCTACCTAGCGGACTTTCTTACGCTGTACGCGCGCCGTTAATCCTTTATTACCCGCTGAACGCCCCCCAGTAGGCTTACGGGTCGTTAATGGAGTCTGCTTCTGGGTCTTACGCCCCCGTACGGGTACCCCAGCGACGGCAGCTTGCTCTGTGAGCTTCAAAGGGGCCCTACGCGCCCTCTGTGGCCGATCAGCAGCCATATCGTCGGACTACTCCACCAAAAAAAAGCGTCAGTATAGCCCTATATACGTATTTATACAGCTTCAAGTCTTACGGGCGAGTATTCTACGGATGGTGGGCCGTTATCAACGCGTCATAGTCAAATTCACGATTTGTATGGGAGTTTGGCGGGGGCGGGCGCGAATTTCGCGATGGCGCCAAGATTTCTACCGATTATTGCACGCGATAGATCCTAAGCCCCACAAAGCGCGCGCGCCTCGCAAAAAGACTTTAACCTAAGAACGACACGATCGTGCTGCTCGCGTTCGTGCGTCATTAAAAGAAATAGTGTTTCGCTACAAAAGATGTACAAAGAAAAACTTACGGTGTTTCGTGGATACCGCGTCCGGTCGTTGCGTTGGTTGTATCGCCGTAAGCGCTAATTGCGAATTGTTCGTTCCCGAAGAGGAATAGGAAAAGGTGGAGCAGGAAAAACGTAAGAAGGAGCTAGAGATTGCTTGTCTAAAGGCTAAGGCTGCGTCGATAGGCGCTCGCCTTGCTAAGAGTGAAGTAGAGTTATTAGAGGTAAGGAGTCGTGAACAGGAATTTACGCGTCGGGATTTAGCAATAGCAAAGGTGCAACGGACTCAAGAGGCGGATAGCTTGAGTGCGGCCATTCCGTCCCGAGACGTCGATCTCTTCGCTGATCCAGGCTGGTCACAGGCCAACAATCTTCCTCTCGATCCGTCGATAGATCTTCTTAATAAGTTCTTAACTAGTTCTCCTCCCGCTGCTTCTACTTCTTAGTTTGACGATAGTACTGCGCCAACGCTTAGCGATAGTTTCTAAGGTTTGCTTCTAGTTCCCATGTGTTTTCTAAGTGCGAATATCCCTTCTATTTAATTAGGTAGGTTCGTGGCTAATCCGTGTGTTATAGTATCTTCTTAACTTTGAATTCGGTTTCTTCCTCTGCCTAGTGATAGAAGGTGGTTTCGACTGGTGTCTCTAGGTCCGCTGGTTCTAATCAGTCTATGTAGAATACTAGGTGTATTTTGGCGTCTGGTGGTAATTCCAATTAGTAGTTGACCAGTGATATTTATTTAGAAATAAAAAATGGCCTAACCTTAATATAATCTAGTTTCTTGTGCTTTTTCTTTTAGGTTTAAAGATTTTTCGTAAGTAGATATGCTTTATCCCCCTTTTTTAGCTAAGGTGCCGTTTTTCTTTTTTGGTTCGTGTAGGAAATACTTTACTATTAAGCTTTCTCGAGGTTCTCTCGGAGTTATTAATGTATTTCTTTTATTTTTGTAGCCGTGTTGATGGCTTCTTCCGCTCTAATAGTAGTAGGAAATATCTAATTAAAGAGATGTAGATGTCTTCCATGGTTTGCATAGAATGGTGTATATCTGGTTGCTGCTAATATCTTATTGTTATATACTAATTGTGCCATTGGTAATAGGGAAGTCCAGTTATTCTTCTAGTTATTGCAGTAGATGCGTAGGTACGTCTCTATTGTTTAATTCGTACGTTCTGTATATCCGTCCGTCTGTAGGTGGTATGCTATTAATAGTTTTCGTTTCGTTCTAATAAGTGTTATGAGTGTTGTCTAGTAGTTCGAAGTGAAGAGTTTGTCTCTATCGCTAATAATTGTCTTAGGGATGCCATGATGTCGTATAAGTCAATCTAGGATAAGGAACGCTAGTTCCGTTACTATTATTACTTTTTTGCACGGTAGTAATTCCACATATTTAGTGAATTTATATACAATTACCAGTATTGCGTCGTAACTTACTCCGTTTATGGGATCCTTTAACTTTGGCAATCCTGTGACAAAGTCCATTGCGATGTCTTCCCATAGTGCTATGGGTATCTAGATAGCTTGTATTTCTCCGTACTTAGGATGTATTGCGTGTTTATTGCGCTGGCAATCTGCGTATTTACGTATGTAGGTTATTACTACTTCCTTAATTCCTTTAAAGCTGTAGTTCCTTTGGATTAGCTCCATTGTTTTTCTAATTCCAGGGTGTCCATATACAGGGTCGTCGTAGTATTGTTATATAACCTCTGTCTATTGTTCCTTAGGTACTTCTCGTGTGAGTACAAGGAGTTGATTAAGTTCTACTATTGGTTCCAGGGAACTATTAGGATTCTTCTTTAGTATTACAGAGTAGGTTTTAACCTTTTCTCTATTATTATTTATTCTGCTAAGAGCGTCTGCTCGTCCGTTTTCCTTGCCTGGGGTGTACACAATTTTAAATTTATATTATCCTAGTGTTTCTAACTATCTTCCTTATCGTTAGTTTAGTTCTTTCGTGGTTGTAAAACGTGTGAGGTTTTTATAGTCTATAAAGATCGTAAGTTCCGAGTAACTATGTGCATAGATTCTCTAGTATTTAATAGCTTTTATAATCGCGAGTAGTTCTTTATCGTGTACTTTATATTATAATTCTTCGGGTGTAAACTTGTGTGCGTAGTATGTAATTAGGTGCTATTTATTATTCTTCTCTTATTTTGCGCATGCTCCGACTGCTAAGTCACTTACGTTTATTTCAATACGCAGGGGTTTGTTATCCTAGAAGTGTATAAGGACTAGTGGCGTAATATATACTTTCTATAGCGTTTGGAATGCTTGCTCGCATTCTTTTGTCTAATTAAAAGGTTTGTCTTTCTTTATAAGGTTCGTAAGTGGTAGCGTAATTCTAGAGTAGTCTGTAATGAACTGTCTGTTAAATCTAGTAAATCTAAGGAAGGCTCGTACTTCCTTAAGGTTAGTAGGTAATTTCTACTTTTTTACTTCCTTAATCTTTAAAGGGCTTACTTAGATACCTTCGGTATTAATAACATGTCCTAGAAACTCTAATTCTGTAACATAGAATTTATATTTCTTAAGTTTTAATCGTAGGTTGGCGCTGTCTAGTGCTTATAGTACCGTTTATACGTGTTATACATAATCCTTCTCTTATTTAGAGAATGTCGTCGAGGTAGGCAACTATAAATATGTTAAGGTAGTTCCTTAGTACGTTATTAATTATTGCTTAGAACGTTGCTGGTGCGTTCGTGAGTCCAAAAGGCATAACTTAGTACTTAAACAGTCCGTATCTGGTTCGAAAGGCTGTCTTCCACTTGTTACCTTCTACTATTCGTATAAGGTGGTATCCGTCTCGTAGGTCGAATTGTGTAAATATCTTGGCTCGTCCTAGCCTGTCTCGAGATTCTTATATATTTGGTAGTGGGTATCTATTCTTAATTGTCATGTTATTTAACCTTCTATAGTTAATGCATGGACGTTGTGTTCCATCCTTCTTTATAACGAATATTAGGGGTAATGCTACTAGCAATTCTGACTTGCGTATCTATTACTTTTTAAGGGCTTTCTTTAGGAATTTACGTATCTATTAGAGTTCTTTTACGCTTTGCCCGTATAGTAGTCTAAAGGGTAGCGTCTTTCCCTCTTCGAGAACAATGCAATAATCTTAATATATATACTTAGGAAGGGCGTTAGCTCCTTTCTCTTCCTAAAACAAATAACTCTATTCCTTATATTCGTTAAGGATATTAAAAGGTGTGCTATTCTCTTCGTGCTTACGCTTTATAACCTAGTAGTTCCTACCAGCGTCTGCCAAGTTAGTTTCGTGTTTATCGACTTCTAATCGCGAGACTACGTTATTAATAGCTCTCTTATCTACTATTATGCTTTATTAATGCGTAGGCTTTGCTTGTAATGCACAGTTATAGCGCTTAAAGGATAGCTTTTGTTATTTCTAGTTAATTATTAGGTTGTGCTTCCTAAACTAGGGTAGTCCTAATATCATATCGTGATTGGCTTCCTCTAGTATGTCGAGGGTAATTAGTTCCTAGTGTCCATGGATCTTAAGTGTTGTCTTGACCTTGTACTCTATTCGTGGCGTGCCTGGCATGGGTTGTTTATTCGCGACATGGATAGCGTATGCTACTTCCTTCTTGCGCTTGTAGAGTCCGGCTCTATTAAGTGCACTTCGGGATATGTAGCTCTACTACGCCCTAGAATCCAGCATGGCCTTTATCTATGTTCTATTAAGCTGTACCGGTAGCTTGATTAATGCTTAACTATTTATAGCATTTATTTCTCTAAAGGCGTCTTCTCGCCAGAGCCTAGGTCTAAAAAAGACATCTTCTTCGTGGGTTGCTCTGCCGGTTCGAGGTATCTTGGGCCTTTCTTCTTATCCTGAGGTTGTTGCTTTATTTCCTTATAGGATACTTCACTGTCTTTTCCTTTTATTACTAATTCGATCCTAAGGGTCGTGGTCCCTTTTAGTACGCGATTGAACCTATATTTTTCTTTTTACTCCCTGTGTTCCTTACAGTCGGGGTGTAAGCATGTTTGCCATTTATCTAACGCGCATTTTCTATTAACTAGTAGTAATAGTGCTTAGTTTAGTACTTAGTTAAGGTGTAGAAAGTATCGCGTTTCACGTTTATCCTAGAGGTGAACGTCGTAATAGTCAATAGGGCAGTTAAACCACTCCCATCTACATTATTAGTATGTTCGGGGAAAGTAGCTATATTCCTTAGCTTAGTAATAAAGGGTATATTAATCTTCTCTATAAAAGGTCTATTATATGGTCTCATGCGTAGGGTTGCGGTAGTCTAGGTTGTACTATAGTTCGTAGTTCGGGTTTTCGTTTAGGTACTTCTTTTTAGGGTCTTTATAGGCATAGCAATAGTCTGCCATTTCACGTGCTGCCTTACTAACTAGATTAGGTTAGTAGGCGTGGTGAAATGCGGCTATGTAGTCTTATTATTCTATTACTATAAACCCGAAGTCTCCTTCCCTTAGTTAGTGTCTTTTTAAGAAGTTAAAAACATTCGTCGTCTTATAAGTAACAGGTTTGCTCTAGCTAGGGTAAGGTATAGGAAATTAAGGTGTTAGCTCCTTTTCCTTCTTATCTAAACCTTTATATGCATCCTCGTAGAGTTATAAGTTAGGTAACTCTGATCGTTCTAATTCTTCGTCGTGGATGTTAACTTGTTTAATGGCGTTTATTACCTGCCATTCTTCGTCGGTTGTTTCTTTATTAATAGTTAGTACGTTTAGTTGCCTAGTGATCTTGTTCTTAGATCTGCAGTTCCTGGCTATGTGGCCTAGTTTGTTACATATAAAACATTTACGCGTCTTGGTCCCCTATCGTTAGGTTCTATCTAAGATACGTTAGTTAGGCTTTCGGAAGCCTGTAACCTTTCCTGTTCCCTTTTCTAGGTTATTAAACTAGACATCTTCTATAGGTTAGGGCCCGTAATAGTTGCGTTGCTGGCGTTAAGGTGTTTTTAGTGGCGCCCTGTAGACTACAGGTGCCTGTTGTCTAAAACTAACGTTCCTTAAATTCCTGCGGAATTCTTCTTGCAAGGCGAACTATTCCCTATTAATGCGGATAGTCTCTTCGTATAGTTCTTCTAGGGTCTCTACCTTTGCACCGCTGCGTAGTAGTTCTTTACGCACGTTGCGTTTAAGTCCTTATTTATATATTATTTTAAGAGATTTATCCTCTTAGTCGAGTTGCACGGCGTACTTGTAGAATTTAACTATATACTTGGCTATGGATTATTGCTATTAGATTGTCTGGATCGCACGCTTAGTAACAGTGGTTTTATTAGCAATTCTAAATATCTATTAGAGGCATTTCTTGAAGTTAGCGTAGTCCTTAATAATATTAATAGCATCTTTGTTACTGTTAATGTAGTCTTTATCCTCGTTGTCGTAATCTATGTCTAGGTATTTAACTAGGTAAGGATAGATCTATTCTTTAGCGCTTCCTTGCATATAGGTCGCTGCGAAGATGACCTTCTTTTTATCTTTAAGGTCTTAGTTTTAGTCGAAGAAGTAGAGGTCTAGTTGCAATAGCTAAGTATTAAGGAGGGTACAGTTACTATTATACAAGTCAGGTTTATGTGCCTTGTTCTTGCTATCCCCCATAGGGGTGACGTGGTTGTCCGAAGCCATGGAAGAGGTAGGGGTCCTAGTAGTACTCATGTTAAGGGTGTTTAAGATGTTAAGATCCTAAAGAGGTAGCTATTCTCTAAGGGGCTAAGGTTAGTTCTCGGGCAGGAGTACTAGTAGGACAAGAGAGGGTTATAGTAATAGCTTGCGCCTGTTACTAAGGGCGTTAGTATTAAAGGTGTGTATAGCACAATTAAATCAACAAGGTTACTTATTCAGATCTAAACGATAGATTGATAAATAGGTTAAACACACATATCTAGAGGGATATTCGAGCTCTCTATATATCCGTAGGCTTTCTTCTATCATCACCCGTTTCTGTGCCATCATGACCTTGGTCTAATGGTACTGGCATTAGTGATAGTACTGCCATCACTGTCTTGGCGTGATGGTGTGGCTTGGCGTGAGGGTACATTACGTGACCTCGGTAGTGCGGTCCCACTATGGGTTACCCCGCCATGGCCGCCGTTGGCCCTCCTTTACTGCCGCTCGTTCAAATCCTAACAAACCTATAGCCTTATTATTACTTTACGTTCTTGCTACTTAAAGGTTACTTACTAAGCTATTAAGCTTCTAGGAACTAGGTTAGACTTATTAAACATACGTTATATAGGTAGTAATATAGTCCTTTAGTATAGCTATTTGCATGTTATTATTCTTATTTTTAAATAGCTTAATTAGCTTAGGCGTGGCGTATTGTTATAAGGCACTCACACCTTGGTCTAATCTAGGTTAGGGCAGTAAGGCTAAGGTAGCACTTTATAGATTATTTAGTAGTATAAGTTAATGCAACAACTTAGCGCGTAGCTATATAATCTAATTTTATAATAAATAAGATAATTATTAGTCTATATAAAAGAACGTACTCGCATAGAAAATATATAAGTTAACTATAAGGAGCATAACATAAGAAACTGTCTTGTATAAATATTCCTCCTGTTCTATGAAGTCCCACAGTGTCCCATGCCTCACGTCCATGGGATCTCCTGGGATTCTTACGTGGTCCCACAGTGTCCCATAGCTTGGCGTCTGGGACAGCCTGGGACATTACGTTATCCTCAGGTGGGGCTCGTGTACCGTCATAAGGCTCGCTTGCCCCGATGTTCCTGGGTCTTAACACGTATTTAAGGTTAATACTTAAATAATTATTAAAAAGTCTTTTTATACACGCGTACTTTTAATATTAAGTAAACTAATTTTAGCGTACTAGCTAGTAACTTTAATTTATAACTATAATTAGTTTTTTAAAATTACGCGACTTTAGCGGGATATATAAATACTTATAGTTATTAATTAGGTTATATTAATAAACTATTATTAATAGTATAAAATACTTTTTAAGGGAGACAATCCACGCGTGCGGCGTATTTTTATTATATAATAAGTAAATATAGCGCTTAGTAATTATCTTACTAATATTTATATTTAGGTTTTAAAATACCTACTTTTACTTAAGATAGTAAGTAAATTACTTCTTATATTAGTTGTACGCAAATTAATAGCGTCGAAATTTAGTATTATTAAAATTAATATTAGTATATATTATACTAAATATTTTAGTAACTTTATATTAGAGCGCTATAGGCTTAATAGGCTCTATTAATAGAGGCAGGTTAGCTATAGTAACGTTAAGGTTATAATACTACTAGAGATCGTGCTACTGCACGGCATCTTTATAAAGAAAGATCTATACCTGCTAGTCCTTAGGCTTATTAATGACTACTATATCACGCGTTATTATAGAATTAGGGTTTATTATTACTATAGATTTATTTAGCTATTATATAAGTTATATATAGCAGGTATCGCAGGATTATTATAAATAATTATAAATAATAAGTAGTAACGTACTTCATAAGCGAGTGTCCGATACAAGCGAGTGTCCGAAAACGCCAAGACCCCACCAAAATCTATACTCTACACAATAGTACAGAACGCGTATATATATTTATAAGGAATTGTAGTAGGCTAATCTACTTAGAATCTACTTCTACTTCTTCTTTACACGTGCGCGAATTATGCCTAGCTTTACTCTAGCGTCTATAGCGCTGTTAAGTAAATTTGCCTCTATTAGCGCGCACTATCTTCTTTGCCTTCTTCTTATTACTACGCGCCTTAAAGTCCTTTAGAGTAGCTAGTCGCTAGTCCTCTTTAGCTATAAGAACTCCTTCCTGCTATAGTCGCTTTCTTTTATATAATTTCCGTCGTGTGGCGGCCTTATTAGTAGCTTATAGCTTAGTAATCTGCTTTTGCGCTAACACTAGCTTATACGCTACTACTACTACGCCTTTTACTACCTTTTTAAAGGCCTTAACTATACTTATTAGGGAACTATCTAGGTGCCTTTAAATCCTCTCCTTTACCAGCGTCGATTATGCCCTAAATTCTAGGGTGTTGCTAGGCGTCTGCGACTACCATGTACTATCGTGTATAGTATAAGGCAAAGTCGTACGCAGACAAACGTTAAGCTTTAATATTATTACTTTTAGGTTAAGGGAAATAAGGCTAGCGCCTTAAAAGTCTCCTTTAATATTACTTTAAGTAATTATAGCCTTAAAAGTAGTAATAAAGCAAGGTAGGAACTTAATTTTAGTAATATGCGTAATGTGGTTGCGCATTAGATCCTTAGCTTGGCGCCCATACGCCTTCTTCAGCAGCGAGAAACACCCCACATCTAGTAGCTACAGGAGGTGCGACGAATGTGGAGGCATATAGAGAGTAATAATCTTGTTATCTTTGCAGTATTACTAGAATTTAAGCGAGTTATAGCTCTCGTGGCTGTTAATAATAAGCAGCTAATAGCTACTAATAGTACGCCCTTTTATATACGCGTTAAAGTGCTTTAGCCACTATAGACTAAGCTTATTTATTATCTAGCCGTTCTCAGAGACTATAATAACCTAATTATAAGGTAGATCCTTCTCTTTATACTAAATAGAGAGGTGGTGCTTGCCCTAAAAGATAAGGAAGGGTGGAATCGCCCAGCCCATCGCATTAACGCCTTAGATAGCTAAAGTCTACTACTAATTGCCTTGCTATACGCTCTTTAGCCTGCCTCGTTGCTTAGAGCCTGTAATAACTACTCCTATTAATATTATGCCTATTATGAAGCCAGTCTCGTTAAAATTATAGGTATCCTTGTCTAGGATACTATACTTGGCTTTAGTATTCTCTACAAGCCGGAACTAGCCTTGCATAACCTTAGGATCCTTATAGAGAGCTCTCTTATAGTCGTACTTTCGATTAAACTTGACTTAGAGCTCTAGCTGGCGCTTTACAAAGTTTATAGCCTAGTGCTAGCTAACAGGCTTGCGGCGCTGCTTAGCTAACAAAGAATTAGCTATATCTTTAATAGTAGCAAGCTAGGGAGGGAATCCTCGCGCGTCTAGGTTAAGTATATAGTAAATAATTACCTGCTCCTCTATCGCTAGAAGATTCATGGAGTTAGGCGTATAATTAGGTTAAAAGGTTACTCCAGCGCGTCTTTGCCTTATTACTCTTTCTAAAGCGCTATAAATTACTACAGCGCGCGGAATTAAAAGTATTACGTTTTATTTAATAGCCTAAAGCGTAAGCTATAATCAAGCTTCTTTTAACTCTAGTAGCTAATTAGGTAGTTGAGACATCGCGTTATAATATAGGTGATAATACGTTTTGGTGGGGTCTTGGCGTTTTCGGACACTCGCTTGTAACGTGTCCGTGCGCGTGATGCGCGGATTCGCGTGATGCGCGGGCAACACCAAAACACCCTCAACTTCAACACGCGACAACTCCACCAATATGGATCTAATTCAAGCTACGATTAATGATATTAAATCGTTAAAGCCAGGCGAAACTTTCTCGTACACAAAAACTACTGCTAAATATGGTGTTGTACGGTCTACATTGATCCGAAGGCATAGAGGAATAACGCGCCCTACACAAGTCAAGAACTCTAGCTAGCAAAAGCTCACCCCACAGCAAGAGGAGGAGCTTGTACGATATATCAAAAGACTCACAGAGAGACATATACCTCCTACTAGAGAGATGATACAGAACTTTGCCTTAACAATAGCAAAGGAGCCAGTCAGCGAGAGCTAGGTTACCCGCTTTATCAACCAACACAGCATTTATCTTATCTCGTAATGGACCGTCGGGATGGACAGCAATCGCCACAACGCTAATTTAGTGGATAAATATCGCATAGATCCTCGTCATATCTACAATATGGATAAAAAAGGCGTCCTGATCGGTATTGTTGGTAGATTAAAGAGAATATTCAGCAGACGAATGTGGGAGAAGAAGGAGGTTAGAGCATCACTCTAAGATGGCAATCGCGCATGGATCACGCTCCTGGCATGTATCTGCGCTGATGGATCAGCTCTGCCGCCAAGCCTTATCTATGAGGCTGCCAACAAGGGCATCCAATCAAGCTGGGTAGAGGATATCAAGGCAGGATATCATGAAGTCTTTATTACCTTATTATCCTCTGGCTGGACAAACAACGATATTGGACTTGCCTGGCTTAAGCAGGTGTTTAATCGCTGTACAAAAGAGAAGGCTCGACGATCATATCGACTTTTAATCCTAAACGGTGTTAAGTCCAACAGGGTAGCTAATCCCTAAGGGGCTAAGGTTGGTTCTCAGGCAGGAGCGGTGGCGATAAGACGAGGGGTCTTAATAGCTTGCGCGTATTAAAGGGGTGTTAGTATCAAAGGTGTGTATAGCACAATCAAATCAACAAAGTTGCTTATTTAGATCCAAACGATAGATTGATAAACAGGTTGAACACGAGGTGGAAGAGTCCATCCTTATGTTCCTATATACTTAGCATGCTCAACTTACTCGACTCGAGCAGAGCGAGCACAGCCTTGGCCTTATGCACCTGCTCGACTTGCTCGCTTCGAGCGCTTCGAGCAGTCACGTGACCTGCCCATTACTGTGCCACCATTGGCTCCCATAAGACCTTGTCCGTCTCAGAATATTAGCCTGGTAATGCTAAATACAGATCCTAACATCATCCCCTCTCTCCGACGATTCGTCCCTAAATCACATAACCTATCTTACTAAATAGATAAAGTTCGATTGCCCCGCTTCTTAGTGCGTTTTACTATAATATCTTCCGCTAAAGCCCGCGCTATCCGTCTTAGCATTAAAACTTGCTATAATAGTATTATCTATCCTATCTCTTATAATTATTACTTACTTTCTAGCTCTAAGTGCGTTATTATGCCGTTGTCTAATCTTAACGCCTATCTAAAGTGTTCTAAGTATATCCGTGCGCAAAAGCCTTGCGTAAACTTATTATAGGCATTATTAGACAAGACTCGTGATAAGTATAAAAAGAAGGTAGATGCGGATAAGAAATTATTAGCAAAAGTGTTAATCTGACTTTTACGAAATAAGAAAATATTATAGCAGGCTAAGGAGCGTGCTAAAAAGAAGGCGTAATATCTTATATCTAAAATAGATACTACTAGAGAGTTAGAAGCAGAGGCTACGTTAGAGGACTATCCTGCTATAGCGGCTACTATTAGCTTCTCTCCTCTAATGTAGTTAACACTAGGGTTATTAGATAATTACTCTAGTACCTTGCCTATAACCGCGAGCGGCTCTTAGGTATATTCCTGTGGTACTAGTAGAGTAATTATTTACAGTTTGCTAAGTTTTCTTTAGGTTCTTATATATTCTCGCTGTGTGGGTATCCCTTCCATTTGATAAGATACGTTCGTGGTTAATCTGTGTGTTATAGTATTTATTCGGCTTCGAATTCGTTTTCTTCCTCTGGCTAGTGATAGAAGGTGGTCTCGACTGGTGTCTCTAGGTCGGCGGGTTCCAATCGGTCTATATGGAATACTGGGTGTATTTTGGCGTCTGGTGGTAATTCTAATCGATAGTTAACCGGTGATACTTGTTTAGAAATAAAAAATGGTCTAATTTTAACATGGTCTAGTTTCTTGTGTTTCTTTTTCTAGGTCTAAAGATTCTTTATAAGTAGATATGCTTTATCCCCCTTCTTTAGCTAAGGTGCCATTTTTTATTTTTAATTTATATAAGAAATTACTTACTGTTAAGCTTTCTCGAGGTTTTCTTAGAGTTGTTCGTGTGTCCTCCTTATTATTTCTGCTAAATTGATGGCTTCTTTTGTTCTAATAGTCGTAGGAAGTGCTTGGTTAAAGAGATATGGATGTCTTTCGTGGTTTATATAGAATGGTGTATGTCCTATTACCGCTAATATCTTGTTGTTGTATGCTAGTTGTGCCATTAGTAATAAGGAAATCTAGTTATTCTTCTGGTTATTGCAGTAGATGCGTAGGTACGTTTTAATTGTCTGATTCGTACGTTCTGTTTGTCCGTCTGTCTGTGGATGGTAGGCTGTTGATAGCTTCCATTTCGTTCTAATAAGCGCTATAAGCGTTGTCCAGTAGTTTAATGTGAAGAGTTTGTCTCAATCGCTAATAATTGTCTTTGGTATGCCGTGGTGTCATATAAGTCAATCTAGGATAAGGAATGCGAGTTCCTTAGCCGTAGTCGTTTTCTAACATGGTAGTAGTTCCACGTATTTGGTGAATCTGCATACAATTACTAATATAGAGTTGTAGCTTACTCCTGTTGCTGGATCTTTCGACTTAGGTAGTCCTATCACAAAGTCCATAGCGATATCTTCCCATGGTGCTATTAGTATTTGGATGGCTTGCATTTCTCCGTATTTACAATATATTACGTGTTTATTACGTTGGCAGTCTGCGCATTTATAGATGTATTTAGTTACTACTTCCTTAATTCCTTTAAAGCTATAGTTCCGTTGGATGAGTTCCATTGTCTTAGTGATGCCTGGGTGTCCGTACACAGGGTCATCGTGGTATTACCGTATAATTTCCGTTTGTTGGTCCTTGGGTACTTCTCGTGTTGCCATGAGGAGTTGGTTGAGTTCCATAGTTAGTCCTAATGATCCATTATTGTTCTGTTTTAGAATTACTAAGTAGGTTTTAATCTTGTCTCCTACGAGGTCGCTGCGTTTACTTAAGGCGTCTACTCGTCCGTTTTCTCTGCCTGGAGTGTACATGATTTTGAACTTGTATTGTCCTAAAGTCTCTGCCCATCTCGCTTGTCGAGGTATTAATTCTTTAGTTGTTGTGAATCTGAGAAGATTCTTATAGTCTGTAAAGATTATAAGGTCTGAGTAGCTATGTGCGTAGATCCTCTAATGCTTTAGTACTTTAATAATTGTATATAGTTCCTTGTCGTGTATATCGTATTGTGATTCTACATTATTAAGTTTGCATAAGTAGTAAGTAATTAGGTGCTAATGTCTATTCTTCTCTTATTTAGCGCATACTCCTAGTGCCAAATCGCTTGCGTCTGTCTTAATCTTCATCGGTTTTCTGTCCTGGAAGTGCATAAGTACTAGTAGTTTAATACATGCTTTGCGTAGTGTCTGAAATACTTCTTCGCATTCTATTGTCTATTTAAAGGGTGTATCCTTCCTAATAAGGTTTATAAGGGGTATTGTAATCTTTGCGTAATCTTAGATAAATTGTCGGTTAAATCTACAGAATCCTAAGAATTCTTAGATATTTTTTGCTATTTTTAGTTGTAGCTAGTTCTTAACGCATTCGATCTTGTTAGGGCTTACCTTAATTCCTTCTGTATTAATAACATATCCTAGGAATTTAAGTTCTGTCTAGAAGAACTTGCATTTTTCTAGTTTAAGCTATAGGTGTAAGTTGTTAAGTTCTCTAAGTACCATCTTGACATGTTCTACATGGTCGTTAAGGTTGTCCGAGTAGATTAGGATGTCGTCCATGTATGTAATAACAAAGATGTCTAGGTAATATTAAAGTACGTTATTAATAAGCGCTTAAAATGTTGCTGGCGCGTTCGTAAGTCTAAATAGCATAATAGTATACTTAAATAGTCTATATTAAGACCTAAATACTATCTTCTATTCTTTACCTTCCTTAATTTAAATAAGGTGGTATCCATCGCGTAGGTCTAGCGAGGTGAATACCTTTGCCTATGCTAGCCTGTCTCGTAGTTCCGTGATATTTAGTAGTGGATAGCGATTCTTAATTATTATATTATTAAGTTTTTAATAGTCCACGCAGGGCCTTGGTTCGCCGCTCTTCTTAGGTATAAACATAAATAGGCTTGCCACTAGTAACGTTAATAGTTGTATATATCCTTTCGCTAGGTTCGTCTTAATAAATTCTTTTTCTTGTTGGAGTTCTTTGCCTAATTTTACGTATAGTAGTCTAAAGGGTGGCGTTTTCCCTTCTTCTAGGTTAATCGTATGATCCTAGGGTTAGTGCTTAGGTAGATTTGCTTTTCCTTCCTCTTCTCGAAATAGATAGCTCTATTCTATAAACTATTTAGGGATAACGTGGGTTGTGCGTTGCTCTCTTGTCTTCGCAGGAATTGGCTCATCCACTATCTCGCGCTCTGTGACCTGGTGGTTCCTGCCAGCGTCTGCCGAGGTTGATCTGTTCTTAATCTTTAATTTCGAGACTATAGTGTTAATAGCTCTTTTATTTACTATTAAACTCTACTAATGCGTAGGCTTTGCTTGCGATGCATAGTCGCAGCGCTTAAAGGATAGTGTTCGTTATTCTTAATTAATCGTAGGGTTATGCTTCCTAAACTAGGTTAGTCCTAATATCACATCGTGACTAGCTTCCTTAAGGATATCGAGGGTAATCGTTTCCTGGTGTCCATGGATCTTAAGTGTTGTCTCAACCTCGTATTCGACTTGTGGCATGCCTGGCATTAGGTGTCTATTCGCGACATAGATAACATAAGCTTCTACCTTCTAACGCTTATAGAGTCCTGCTCTATTAAGTGCCTTTCGCGAGATATAGCTTTGTTATGCTCCTAAATCTAGCATGGCCTTTATTCATGTTCCTTTAAGCTAAACCGGTAGCTTGATTAGTGCTTAACTATTAATAGCATTTAGCTCTCTAAAGGCGTCTTCCCTCCTAAGCCTAGGTCTAAAAAAGATATCTTATCTGTAAGTAGCTTTATGGGATTAAGGTGTCCTTCCTTCTTCTTCTCCTAAGGCTATTGCTGGGCCTTTTCTAGGAGAGCTTTATCGTTTTCTTCCTTCTGTACCGTTTTAATCCTAAGGGTCGTAGTCCCTTTTAGTATACGATTAAACCTATGCTTTTCTTTTTACTTTTTGTGTTCCTTATAATTAGGGTGTAAGTATGTTTGCCACTTGTTAGATGCGCATTTTCCATTAACTAGTAGCAATATTACTTAGTTTAACGCTTAGTTAAGGTGTAGAAAGTATCGCGTTTTGCGCTTATCCTAAAGGTAAACGTTATAATAGGCGATAGGGCAGTTAAACCACTCCCATCTATATCGTTGATACGTTTAGGGAAAGTAACTGTATTCCTTAGCTTAGTAATAAATGGTACATTAGTCTTCTCTGTAGAGGGTCTATTGTATAGTCTTATGCGTAGGATTACGGTGGTCTAGGTCGTACTATAGTTTGTAGTTCGGGCTTTTGTTTAGGTATTTCTTCTTAGGATCTTCGTGGGCGTAGCGGTGGTCCGCCATTTCTCGTGCCACTTTACTAACTAGGTTAGGTTAGTAAGCGTAAAAAAATGCTTCTGCGTAGTCTTGTCGTTCTATTGCCATAAACCCAAAATCTCCTTCCCTTAGTTAGTGTTTTTTTAAGAAGTCGAAAACATTCGTCGTCTTACTAGTAACAGGTTTGCTCTAGCTAGGGTGAGGTGTAGGAGATCGAGGTATTGGTTCCTTCTCCTTTTCTTTACTATTTAAACTTTCGTGTGCATCCTCGTAGAGTCGTAAGTTAGGTAATTCTAATTGTTCTAATTCTTCGTTGTGGATGTTGATCTACTTAATAGCGTCTATTACCTGCCATTCTTCGTCGGTGGTTTCTTCTTTGTCGACGAATAGTACGTTTAACTGTCTAATAACCTTATTCTTAGATCTATAGTTCTTAGCAATATAACCTAGTTTATTATATATAAAGTAAGTGCGTATCTTGGTTCCCTAACGTTAGGTTCTATCTAAGATGCGCTTATTGTCTTTTGGCTAGTAAGAGCCTGTTCCTCTTCCTTTCTTTCTAATTATAACGTTAAGCTGTCTATAGTGAATTCCTTCTATAGGTTATAGTCTATAGTTATCTCGTTGCTACCTTAGTTAGTAGTTAGTCTTTACGGGCGGTCCTGTATATCCTTAAAATTAGTTCTAGCGTAGGTCGCGTTCTAGCTTATACCATGCTTTGTTAATTCGAATTACTTCCTTAGATAGTTTTTCTAATATATTAGTCTTGGCTTTAGTGCGTAGGAGTTCCTCGCGCACGGTCCTCTTTAGTCCTTTATAATATATTACTATAAGGGTAGCGTCGTTCTAGTTAATTTGGTCTGCATACTTGCAGAATTTAGAGTCGTATTCTGCTATAGAGCGTACCTGTCTAAGGCTTTAGATAGCTCGCTCGGCAATAGCTTCTTAGTTTACAACTCTAAAGTACTATTTAACTTTCTCGCAGAATTTATTATAGTCTTCTATAATCTAGTCGGTTGCGTTATCGGTGTTGTTGTCTCTAGCTAGATATTAGTTAAGATAAGGTCGAATCCATTTTAAAGCATTTCCTTTTATAAAGGTTGTAGTAAACATAGTCTTATTAGCGTTATCCTAGTCCTTATTCTTCGTTCCGTAGAAGTACAAGTTAAGTTATAAGATCTAAAGTTCTGTTTACTTGTGGTCTCTATAAAAGAAGTTAGGTTTACTAAAGGTACCTCCCTTAATAGTCGTAATACCATCCTTAAGGGTGCCTATTAGCGTGTTGGAAAGGTTGTCGTATCCGCTTATGTTAAGGGTGTTTAAGATGTTAAGTCTAACAGGGTAGCTAATCCCTAAGGGGCTAAGGTTGGTTCTCGGGCAGGAGCGGTAGCGATAGGATAAGGGGTCTTAATAGCTTACGCGTATTAAAGGGGTGTTAGTATTAAAGGTATATATAGCATAATCAAATTAACAAAGTTGCTTATTTAGATCTAAACGATAGATTGATAAACAGGTTAAACACGAGGTGGAAGAGTCCATCCTTATGTTCCTATATACTTAGCATGCTCGACTTGCTCGACTCGAGCAGAGCGAGCACAGCCTTGGCCTTATGCACCTGCTCGACTTGCTCGCTTCGAGCGCTTCGAGCAGTCACGTGACCTGCCCATTACTGTGCCACCATTGGCTCCCATAAGACCTTGTCCGTCTCAGAATGTTAGCCTGGTGATGCTAAATACAGATCCTAACAAACGGCTATAGCTCCCACATTACTATAGACTTTATTAACTACTATGATTAGAATAAGATCCTGCTTACTATTCTACCTCCTTATTTAACTTATACGCTTTAGCCACTTAACGTTACGATGTTTAAGCCTCTGTTAACAGCCTACTTAGCAGAGCTATTAAATTACCTTTATAGAAGCTAAGGCTTAGCTTCTATTACTAAAGGCGACTTCTTCCCACTATTCTGGAATACGTGGAAGGCCTCCTTTAAGGAATTAACTATCCTTAGCTCTTTTAGAGCCACAGGCATATCGCCACCTAATCCTACACCGAATATCAACTTTTCCAGGTCACCAAAAGGTCGATATCTATTAATTTTTCGTTAAAACACGACTTAAATGCCTTCGTAAATCTGTTTTCTAGCGTCCTCTTTTAGCTATAGGCGTTGTGGCAGGCGCGCTGCCCTATTTTCTCTTTTAGCTCCCTAGTAAGCTAAAATCTTTTTAAAATGGCCCGTGCGCCGCTTAGATTTTCACGTTTAGTTAAAGGCTATAACTATAGCTAAGATAAGGAGACAGTCGTGACACTTCTTACTCTTGCAAGATATAGGCACCTGCTAGGCCTAAATACAAAGGCTCTCTATGCGAAGAGCCATGGCACGATTTGATAGAGCACTAGCTCTTAACATCTACAACGACGAGAGCTGCCCGCAGCTCTCTAAAGACTAACTATTAGTGTCCCTGACCTGACATAACACGCAAACAAGGCAGCCAGCCTAGCCTTATATTATACGACTCTTAGGGATAAAGAAGAAGGACAGGCCTGGCTCTGCCTTCCTACTACACCTATCTCCTTCGACACAGGCATCGCCAAGCCTGGTACAAAGGCTCTCCTCGCGCAGAGCCACGGCTCCGATTCGACAGAGCACCGGCTCTCCATACCTATCTACTCTTTCCTTTTCTTTCTTCTTACAGCACTAAACTGCCTCTAAACACACATAAGGGATTTACCTTAATGTACATACACTGCTTAGTCTCCCTAATAGGAAGGGGAGCTATAGCTTAAAATGGTAGTAATACCCGCGCAGGCAAGAAATGCTTTCTAAGGTAGTATATTAGTACTATAATTCTATAGCTTAGCACGTCGTATATGCCCTTCGGGAGGCGAGATAGTGGACTTAATCCCTATTAACTAGACGAAAAATGAATACCAACCAACCAACTAACTAAGCCACCTAATCCTAATTCTATCCTTAATAGGTTCACCCAGGATTAAGAATTAGGCGATAACTCCTTATCAGGGCTTAGTAATTATAACTGGAGAAAGATAGATAGGCTTATACAATTAGTAGTAAAGAAATAGGGTAGTTAAGATATAAAAAAGCTTCGTTAATTACTCTACCATCTATCTGTTGAAAATGAGCTGCTTAAGCATGACAACGATGGGCTTAGGCAGGCGCTATCTATTAAGAAGAAGCGTAAGAAGAAAGGCAAAACTCTAAACCTTTAATAGCGCTAGGAGTATTATAGTAGGGCTATCTTATAGTTACTAAGGAAAGTAAGGGAGGTACGTTATTATTAATTAATTAAAGAGCAGGAAGATAAGTAGTAGCAGCTTTAAAAAGTAAAAATAGTAGAGCTAAAGAAGGTAGCTAAGCTATATAAGGAGAAAATGTAGCAGGAAAAGCGTGCTGCGCGAGAGGCAGCTAAGAAGGCGAAGGAGAAGGAGAGGGCTGAAAAGGCTGCTCAGCGCGCTGCCTAGAAGTCTGCCCGCGACGCTGAAAAAGCTCTACAAGTATCCTAAAAGGGTAAGAGAAAGGCCTCTCAGCCATCTCTACAGAGCAGAAAGCGTCAGAAACGTGGTGTGGATGCTGCAGATATTGGGGAGGCCTCAGAGGGCGCATCTGCTGCCCCGAGCAAATCTACACGCAGCGGCCGCGACGTCAAGCTTCCAGATAGATTTAAATAGTGCAAATGAATCGCAGCTATCAAATTACTACCCTACAAGAAAAATCTCGTGATAATATTGATCGTGGGTGGTGCTGTAGCCTTGTTTTTAATAGAGCGTTTTTGGTGTTGCCCGCGCATCACGCGAATCCGCGCATCACGCGCACGGACACGTTATCGGACACTCGCTTGTGAAGTACGTTAGCCTTAGTAGGTGTAAATCAGGCTTATAACTATAATATTAAAAAAGGAGTATTAAGGCAATTATTGTTTTAATTAAGAAGCTACTCTATGGAGCTATATAGTGTGGATCGCATGCACAGGCCGCACGTACGCGGGTGGCCAAGCTTCTATACTGAACCGTCACAATTAAGTAATATTATAAGCTTACGACGCTGGGTTATTGCGGATAGTAATATATATAGATTTATAGATTTTTTAGTGTAACTAGCTACTTTTAGCATTAGATAGTATCCTTAAACACCCCTTATAGTGCTTCTGGTATACACGCGACGTTGTGTTACGTAGCGTTAACAAATCTGCCAAATTAACTCCGCACGTATGCGTACGACAGCTCTAGTACGTTTCGTACGTTACACAAATGCAGTGTACGACGTACGCATCAAAAACGAATGCGTGCGTTTGGAAACGCTGTGATGATCTGGATCTGGATGCACTATGCATCATTAGTTCTACTCATCGAGTGTTTTTGATTTCTGCGTGTACCAATGAGCAAGGAGGGATGGGTCCTCGCATACAAGATCCGGGCCGCTCCGCAGCATCAACTTGATTGGTCGACGTACATGCAGACGCGCGACCAAAGAGTCGTCGAATCGAGAAGTTACGTCTTATTTGCTCTACGAAGAATAGCAAAACTCGTCTTATGTTGGTATATGGAGCTTCGGATGATCAATCCCGCCATTGGTGCACACTTTCAGTTTAGGGCAGGAGACTTCGCACCGAAGTATGAGTCCTTGATAAGAAGATTTATATGGCTGTACTACGATGCACCCATGAGCTCTCGGGAGCTTCAAATTCGTGCCGTCATGTCGATTTACTGGATCTGGCTTGCGTACCTCCTCTTCGATGGAGCGAACGTCCTGCTCTCACTTTTCTTCGTTTGCATCATGCGCCTTGATAGTCTAGAAGAATGGAAATCGTTGTTTGGAAGCGTTGCTTATACTTGTTCCCTTCGTGGGTTTTGGGGGAAGTTCTAGCATCGGCTAGCAACACCCTCCTGTGCATCATCGGGACGGCTTCTCACTCGCTTTTGTTTACGATTACGATCTCACTCTGTTGGAGAGAAGATTATCATCGCATTCTGGACTTTCCTCGTGTCTGGAATCACACACGCAGCCTCAGAATGGCAAGCGAATGAACCCGTGTTTCCCTGGAGGCAATTGCAATTCTGGCTCACCAACTTTGCAGCTGCAGCTTTGGAGACAGTTGTGGTCGGTAAATGGAGACGCTTCATGCAAATTCTTGGGTTACGCTCTAACAAATTTGTGAAGTTATTATGTCGAATTATAGGGCACATGTGGGTTTTTCTATTCCTTTTCTGGATTGTGCCCAGGTGGCAGTATCCCAAGTTGTTTGCCGCCCTGGCACCTTATCGGGTCTCCATCGATGAGGATGAGCCCAATGCTTTCTTGGAGCTGCTTGTGTCGGGGCAGATGGAAGATCTTGAATGAATAAGTCCTCGTACTTTGTGTGTAAGAACTGCCAAAATAATCCATATGAAATACTGAAGAAGTCTCTAAGAAGGCTTGCTTGCGTGGCCATGATTACGGTTTTCTTGTGAATTTCCAAGGCTTCTTGGATCTCTTAGCATTCGGAAATGTAACATCTTCGAGGAATTTGAATCCTAGTATTACGCCGAGTGAGGCTGAGCGAAGGCACTGCTCAAGTGCTGTGCCGTAATGCGGTCCCTTCGCGTGTATATCACGCTGCGGCCCGTGGCGTGGACTTCAATCTGACAGCATGCGATCATGCGGCGTATGAATCCGCTTTGTCATTGTTGCTTATGTAACAGATGTTATCTGAACTCCCAACGAACGTTTCACCGTGCAAGCTCGCTCAAGTCCACCGAGTCCTTTTTATTTGCTATATACTTATCCCACGACAACCAAGATAACACCCGATCCTCAGCCGTCGGCGTCCTTCGCGGCATTACCTACTGTGGCCATACATGGCACATCATCAAGGCGAAGCCGTCACTGCATGCATGTGCATCCACCGTTGCTAGTGTCCCCCTCCGTATGAGTACATGCCGTACAAGTGCCAATGCTGCCGAAGTATGGTAGCAAATTGTGCGTGCCGCCTAACAGCATGGCTTCGTTAGTTACATAGAACAGCCGTCAGGGTCTCAACATTCTGATTTTCTTACACTTGCAGCACCTGTAGGTCCGGCACTTGTAGTTGACGGGCTCCTCGGGGATGATCTGGGCCATTGTTTGATCTTGGCCTTTGCGTTAGTCTATGAGGGTCGGGTGGAAGATGGTCGTACTCACATTGAGCAATGTGCTATAGCGGAAGTTCTGGAAACTATGTTGTGAGTAGAGTGGAGCGGTGAGGTTTTTGTAATGATTAAAAGGAGTCCTGGCAGATTTTGCTGCTCTTATACTACTATAGCATTGAAGGTACATGTGTTTGCGTACTCGAATCGTGAAGAGTCAACTGTTTACTTTATGATACAATATCAAGAAGAACATGAAGGGGTCAACGCAGTGATTGCATGTATTACTCACACGCTACCTTTCACGGGTTAGTCAGGCCCTGAAATCGTTCTCTTAGTACTCCGTGACAAGAAAGAGTGAAGAAGCCGCGAAAGCATTTGAATTACGCGAGAAGAGACTCTCTACCTTCATACACAACTTTTCAATTACCTATAGAGACCTCTGCTTATTGTTTGTGACTGGGATATATCTTCAAGGGGTGATGCGGCACTCTCAGACTTAACGAAGAGATATGCCGGACGCTCTTTGCTTCGCATTATATCGGAGAATCTGGTACTAACTTCAGCGCTACAGATCACAGTCATCTAACAGACTTTACGACATTGAAACCAACATGAACCACACTCCCCGCAGATCCCCCGAAAACTACTCCTAGTCATATACAAACCCTCTACTTTATATTCTAGCTCCACAATTCACCTATATGCATACACAACGCCATTCACCTCGTACCCCTCACTTGCTGGAATATAACTGCTCGACTGTACAGGCGCATGTCCCCAGTTTCCTCCCGTTAACGAATTATTGTGTGGTGCCATCGGTGTAGGCGTGCTGGGTTGTTCCGTGGGTTTGCCACGGCGCGGGTACCACCATGCCAGCGCAGTCAGGAGAACCGTGGGCAGGCCGATGCCGAGTCCTACACCGAGAGCTATGCTGTCGGAGCGTGAAAGACCGCTAGGAGACGCTGCGGTGGATGTTGGAGTGGATGGTGAGGAGCTCGAAGAGCTCAAAGTGTTGGAGGTTGAGTCGAAACTTGAGTTCACGGCGCCAGCTGGTGTTTCAGTGCTCTGGATTGACCTTGTGGCCGATGTGCTTGTAGATGTAGTGGTGTGTGAAAATTTCCCAATTGTAGAAGATGTCTGGCTCGGAATTGTAGAAGTTTCTCGCAATGTTGCGCTGGTGGTGGTAAAGGCCTGAAAATTGCCCGGTGTGTATCTTGATACAGACGGTACAACTGTTCCTAGTCATGTCATGTCTTTCAATAATGGTGCATTCTCATATCAACACATACCTGTAGCATCCGCCGGTATATATCGAAAGTAAGTGCGGTACACAGCCCCACCAAAGAAAGCAGCATAGTTGCAGTAAATCTGAGAGTACTGAGCTGTCCAGTCATTGGGCACATCGCTGGTAAAGGACTCAAAGATAAGATTGTAGGCACAATTACCCGCCTGATTATACATGTAGAATGAACTATTAGAAGCAGCATCAGCAATTGATGCACGTAGAGTATATGTAAAATTACCATTCAGTCTTAGTCGATGGCCCGTCGGGAATGACGGTCCCAAAGGCAGTCCCGGCACTACAAGAGGTAGTCAAATAGCATTGCGAAGCAGTGGATCCACAGCAATGAAGCTGACCATTGATGGTAGTAATGGTCTCACCGGAGGTCTCACAGAGAAATGGGGTGTCTGCGCCTCAAGATCAGTCACATGTCGAATTCTCCGCAGAACTTGGTATGAATGAAGTTTCACTCACATGTAAAGTCATCACCCCATTCATATCCAATTAATGCAGGATCACTTTCGTACGGTAGGTCTCGGATAAAATATTTTGGCGCAGAGGTAATTGTTGCGACGGCGTCAGGCAAGGCTGTAAGGGCACCAACGAACGTGGTGCACAGCAGCAACGTAGGGAAGTGAAGTGAACATAGTATTCGCCGATACATTGTTGCATCCCTTTTGCTCATGAAGGCGTGTTAGTGAGTGTTGTGTTACTGTTCTTGCGCGAGGCGCGAACGAGCAGCCTTGGGGGCGTCGCGCTGAGCCTTAAATTAACACGAGGTTGCAATGCACCTCGTATTCGACGCGAACTCGATCACATGGCTGCCAGAACATCAAGCAGTTGATTCGCTGGATCTTCTTGTCGCTCGTAAATATCTAGGCAAATAGGATTCAAGCTTTTCTTTTATCGTGTTCAACGACCTGTCAGACCCCATACTTGCGGACGAGGTTTCAAGGCGATGCCATTTGGAGTATGGAAAATACATATGGTGCTCCTAAGCGGCCTTGCCGAGTGAAAATATCCTGCTCTGTTAAACAACAAAGGAGTTCAAGACGATCATGTAGATACGCTAACGTTTTAGAGCATTTACTGGCGCAGAAGATGCGCAGCTTTGGTGCCGTCTTCGCCGCGAACCACAGTTCCGTCGCTCAACACTAAACTTCTCGTTAAACTACCTCACTACTACAAATTTGCTGCCTACATACGCATATGTTTTAAAACCTAAATGAGGAATACTTGCACAGGAAAGTGTAATCGAACAATGAAGAGAATTCTTAGATGGCAGACGGCACATACTCTTACTTCCTCTTTACATCACTAGCACCTCTTTACTATACGAGAAAATGCTCTAACACCACCTAAGCTAAAAAGTAGAGGTCTAAATGTGCATAGCCATCTCCTCTAATAACCTACCAAACGTCAACTCCATCCTTAAGAAAAGTCTTACTCTCCACACTAACGACCTAGCCAGGCTCAACCTCGACCCACGCCTCGATCACACCATAACAAACCCCTCCTCCTCCTCCTCCTCCTCCTCCTCCTCCTCCTCCTCCTTATCCCCAGGCTTCCTAGGCCACCAAACAACCCACAACCTCACCAACCACGCACTTCCCCAACTGACCTTCCTATCCAACCTCAACACACACCCCAATTAACCTTCCTATCCAACCTCAACACCCCCCCCCCCCCCCCCCCCCCCCCAAAACCGCTTCATCATCCTCAAGCGCCTCCCTCACCTCGCCCACCGTGCTCGCCGTCGAGAACCGGCTGCACCGAAATTCCTCTCCCCCTGGGAAACCTTCGTGGAAATGGATAAAGATTGTCGTTGGCTCTCTATGGTGGCCTTGGGTGCTGGACCTATTCTCTCTTCGCATATTTCATTTTTTGTGTATCTGTGTTGTTTTGTTGGTGCGTTCACTGTTGTTGTATCCTGAATCCTGAATGACACTCTCGGTCGATCTGTAACGGCTTTTTATACCAGAAGAGAGTATGGGTGTGAGACAGTTACTGCACGTGCGAGACCACGATCGATCGGAAGGCCAGTGGCATCTATAAGCCATCCAGTCATTCTTGTCTTTTGAAACCGTAGAGGAAAATAAGCTCTCTCGATAGTCTTAGACGCTGATACATGTCCTTGTTCATCACTATAACCATTCCCAATTTCGGATAGCGTGCTTCTGTTGACGGCGTGAGAGGCTCTATGAGTTTAAATTGGCTTAATAAATAGACACGATCATGTTGCAATGAAGTCATTAGATCAACGGTAGGAACGAGATCTAGCAGGCTCTCTCTTGCTCAATGGTGTGCCTGGTCGATGTACTATCTGCCCGGGCCAAGACTCTGTATCAAAACTTCCAGTGTTCGAAACACGAGCGCATGCATTCACAAGATCAGAAAATAGCGTGAAGGAACCCAAGGGGTTATGCCGTGATACATGACATTAGTCTAGACGACCGCACCAAATGTGCTTACCAGGCTCGACACCCGCAGGCTGTAGCCATCCCATTCCATGCAATCCGTGATCGTGAAACTGAAGTCCATCCCCTTCGTAACGTCGCAAGCCCAGACCAACATCCCTCCTGCCTGACAAGAGTCCAGAACGATTCGGCGATGTATGAAGATCAGGGGAGAGTCGTTGATGTAATCAGAGCGTGGGCGCAGACAGAGGCCGCCTACCAGCCACCACCGGCCGAAGCGTCAGCCCAGTTGTCGCCAGAAGACTCGCACTTGGTACCAGCGTCGGCGTCGGCGTCGGCCCAGTCGCCAGTCGCAGCATCAGCACTGGAGTCGGCGGTGGCCCAGCCTCCGGTCGCACCTGCAGCACCGGAAGTGGCTGATTGATCCCAGCCGCCGCCGTTGGTGTCCTCGGCAACTGGCTGGGGGCAGCGCTTCAGGCCATGACTGTATACTGTCAGTACATGTAAAGCTCTATGACATTGTCAGACTCACCCGAACTCCTTGCAGTTGGAGCACTGGTGCTTTGACCAGTCCTTCGGCTTCGGGCTATGGATTGTTAGTGTTCTTGCTAAGGAGTATGATGTGGAGTGGACACATACCAATCTCGGGACATGTGGCCGATCTCCTCGCAGTTACGGCATTTCATGACCCGCTCCTTGGTGCACTCGGACTTGCGATGGCCATACTCGTAGCAATTGAAGCACTGCTGACCGCCGTTGCCACTGCCGTTTTCAGCAGACTGGGCGCCGTTCGGGCAGTCGGCCTTGCGATGTCTGGGTCGATGTTAGCCACTGCGAGAAGACAGGAAGAAACGTATACTGACCCAGTCATACCACAATTGAAGCAAGCCCGAGAGTCGCCACCAGAGCCACTAGCGGACTGAGGGCTATACGAAGTCAATACCAAGAACATGATTAGAATACATTGAGACTTACCAGTCACGCTTCTGATGGCCTTCCTCACCACAGCCATAGCAAGCGCGGCCTCCGCCACCAGAGGACTTGGGGCTGTTCAATGTCAGTACCACGAATATATTCAGCATACATAAGACTTACCAGTCACGCTTCTGGTGGCCTTCTTCACCACAGCCGTAGCATGCACGACCGCTGCCGCCGCCTTGAACAGCACCGCCGGAATCAGTCTCATTCGTAGCCCAGGTATCACCGCCGCCGCCGCCCCAGTGATCAGCCCCATCGATGGAAGTCACGCCGTCGACTCCGCCGTAGGAAGCAAAGTTCTCCTTGTCCTTGCCGCGACGCTCCTCGTCTTCAGCCTTGCGGTGCTTCTTACTACCCTTGTGCTCCGACCAGTTCTTGGTGGGGATGGTGCGCTTGCAGACCTCACAGGCGGTGAACTCCGGTACGACCTCCTTGGGCTTGGGGTAGGGGTTGGCCCCGATGGAGTTCGATGCTAGATCGAAGCCACGCGCCATCTTGATGATTGTCGGTGAAAGTGAAGATGACCTCTGCGACAAAGACGGTCAGTATGTGGCCAACGGTAGATCAGGCGACAGCTGTGAGCGATCAACGAGCCCGATAGTGTTGAAGCCGCGAAGGAAGCTGTCAAATGCAGGAGGCGGTCGCAATTGCCAAACAGGAAGGCGCGCAAAGCTCGCTCCTGCTCGCACACCTAGCGAGATAAGAAGGGATGGTGGAACTCACAGTAGCCTCGTTGATACTAACTTCCCAATGACCTGCTGGCTCGCTTCTCGTGTGTGAGCGAGATTTCTTTGTGCTGATGAGGTGGAGAGAAGAAGGTTGGTGTGTGACTGTAGTCTTTATATACCTAGAAACAACAATTTCCGGTACGCTAAAGCGGCCACGTGCTAGGACTGTACCTAGTACAATCAGAGCATGCAAAAGCCTTGTACTATTGGCTAGGCGAGGTGGATCTGTCGCGAGGATAGGCAGAAGGGGAAGGCGCGGGCGAGTGGAGGAAGGCGCCACAGAGCCTGGCAGAAAGCCGCCGAAGGGGATGGATCAGAAGCAGATTGGAGATGGATCGTCCACGGGTGTGAGACGGATACATGTAGGTCAAGCGGGAAGCTGTAGCCTGCATGCATTATCGCCCGGGATCTATCATCTTCGGAGCAAATCAAGAGACCTCGCGATGAGCTCTCATCTTTCGCTTGCGGAGCCTCGCAATAACCAGCGCAGAAAATATGGGGTGAATTGGAGCCCGGGATGTGGAACAAGTGGCTGTAGTGTCTCGAAATGTACCAAATTCCCGTGTCTTAGATCTAGCCTTGATACTGGACGGCTGCAAATGTTTGCTGGCGAAATTGCTCGCAGACACGAGCGTGACGCTCCTCGGATTTCGATTGCTCTTTTACTCGACATGTAGATGCCGCTCTTAAAGCGCAGAGGAATATCGAAGTACACTTAACCGGCGGACAGGATAGGCGCCTCAATACTAAATTTCCCTTTCTCTAGGGACCGGCCCGTCGCGTCTTTTTCTGACCTCGAGGATCTCTGCCCTATCCAGCATGTAATCTAATCGCCACCCTTACGAGGGCGCAAGCATCAGATATATCCTTGTATGCGCATGGAGCGAAACCCTGGGTATATCTTCTCTACATTCCACCAGCTATTGATTCATCAGTCGCAGACTCCTCCTCTGCATTCGACGTGTCACTCTTCACCGGAGCTTTCCACCCGCTCCCCGCCTGGACAATCGTAATGATGACAGCGAGTCCTGCGCCACAGAGGAACAGCGTCTTGATCCCGTCTTGGTACGCATTAGCCGCGATCTCCCGCCTCTTTCCCTCCAGGGTGCCCACGAGTGCTGGGCTACCGAGAAGCCTCCGAATCAGGCCCGTCCGATCTTCGATTCCCGCTTTCGAGAACCCATTTACAAGGGAGCTATGAAGAACGCGCTCGAAGATACCGCCTCCAATGGCAGATCCGAAACTTCCAGCAAAACCGCGGAACGTTGCTAGAAGGGACAGCACGATAGGATGGACCTCCGGCAGCGTCAGGTGGAGCAGATGAACGAGGGTGTAGTTCAGGGCAGCACCGGCAATGGCTCCGTTGCAAAAGACCATTAGAACGTATAGCGCCGGTGCGCTATGGGGCGTCGATATAAAGGCTAGGACCAAAAGAGTTATTGGAAATAGCATGTTGGCAACAAGAGTGTGGATGTAGAAACTGCCATCCCGGCGGATGTGGAAGATGCCAGCGAGCAAGCCTCCCGTCGCGAAGCCGGCATTCGTGGGGATGAGAATAGTGCCAGCAACGGCGGGTGCCCAGCCGCGGACCGCAATCGCGTATACCGGAGTGTAGAAGAGGACGACCCAGCGAGCCATCATGATGCCTACGGTGGCGATGCAGATGAGAAGCGTACCGCGAGATCGAAGGACAGTGATAGGTACGACAGGGTCTTTGGCAACATATATCTCGTTCAAAATGAAGATTGGCAACGCGAAGGCCGAAAGGATGAGTGGAGCTGCCAGAACCTGAGGACCAGAAAGCCCAAACAGGAAGAGAGAGATGGTGGCGATTAGAAGTAGCGCACCCGAGTAATCGATGCGAGCAAGCTTCTGGCTCAAAGTGCGGTGCTCGGATTCGTCCCTCTTTGCGTGATATCCTGAAGGGAGGCCGAACAAGATTCCGAAGCCTGCGAGGATGCTGAGAGGAGCTTGGATGCCGAACAAAGGTTTCTGTGCACGTTAGGAAAGAACGTGGAAACGTGGAAACGATTGCTGTCCCCGGATGAACTCACCCATCCTATTCTAGGTTCTAGAGCACCCGCAATTACTGCACCAAGCGAGAGACCGACAGTAATGCCCGTGTTCGCCAACCCAATGAAAACGCCGCGTCGTTTTGCGCTCACCATTTGAATGACGATAATCGTTGCTACGATGAGGATGCCAGCGCCACCGGCGCCAGTCAAAGCGCGTCCGACTAAGAACCATCTTAGTGAGTTCGCAAGAGAGATGATGAGAGAGCCTAGGCAAATGAGGGTGGTTGAGGAGAACATGCACATTCGGGGACTGAAGAGTTGTGACAGTCGACCCATCAAAGGAGCGAGAGCAGATATGGCGATGAGATACGATGAATTAAACCATGTTGCCTCTTCGAAGGCGTCTAAGTCGGCGGCGATTGAGGATTGGGTTGTCGTCAGGATCGATATATTTGCGCCTGGCTCATGTTAGCAGATGATTGAAGTGCCACGGGCTTCAAGAAAGTGAGTGGAAAGGGTTGTGGGAAAGCAAAGGACAAGTAAGAGTATAGTGAGGAAACCGGAAAGAGTTGTGCGAGAATGAGAGGGCAGAGGCATCCAAAGGTTGAGTGAGTCTTATGCGCAAGGGCTACAATTGGCTGAACGTCCGTGCAAGAAGCCATTGGCCTCGCTGGAGAGTCGTACTTCCGATCGAATGCAGGAAGGCAGCTGTGCAGGAAGGAGCAGGGAGCGACCGTCAAAATAAGGAAAGAGCATCCGGGTATGGTGGTCGAGCACCGCCCCGGGTCGGCAGTACACCGCAGCGGGAGAAGGACAGGACGCTGTTTACCTATGCAATACGCATTGTTTTTATTTGCATGCAGAGAGCGGTTGCACATTTGGTGTTTTCGATGATTTGCTCCGCACATCAAGCATTGCAGAAGGACATGATGTAGAATTGGACAAGGGTGCAGCGAGAATGCAGCGCGCAACACGAGCAAAGACGAAAAGGTAGATGAGGGGACTGCAGAGACAACCATGGAAAATGATATATACCTTGTAAGAATATCAGAAGTCCAACCGATGTGCATATCAGTGCTCCTCGAGACGTAGAAATAATGGGGGCTTTGTCGTCTCCTGCGGCCCCCGCCTCTGAAGGTGAATCACTACGCCGCAGCAACGGCGCTCGCTCTTCCAGGCTTCCCGTGGCAGACATACTTGTGAATCGAGCACCAAGGTTAATGCAGAAAGAATGATAGATTGCTAGTAATGAAATGCGTGTAAGAAGAGATGAAATCAGAATACCTATGGTAACCAAAGCGTCATGATGGATGCGAAAGGGATGACAAATGCCCTGCCACTCAGAACCGCACCGTTTCGTCCGACATTCTATAGCACGTCTGCGCGCGGGGTCATCCTTGATTATAGTAATCTTTTCAGGGTAGTCCTCCCATTGCAAGAACGTTAAACTGTTTGATTCTTGGTTGGTCGCTGTTGCGTGACGAATTGCCGTACTGCGAGCTCGTGTGACGTCGCGGCATGGACCGGGGCTGATTGGTGGAGGCCTTGGCGCATATGCGGCGTGAGCTCTGATGAACATGTATAGCTGGCATCTTTCCACAAACACGCCCACTCACCGATGCCACGTCGGGGACTTTACCTATGTTTGCCCCATTGTTCTAAATGTCGATATGACATCCACTCTCGACTCGTTTTCGCCAGTTGAGAGACACGCATAATGAAACCGCGGTTACAACGGCTTGTGCCGTTCTTGTTCGGTACGTCGACCCAACGTTACCGTTGCATGTCGTGAACTGACAAGCGGCCAACAGTTTTCCTCTCACTATTATTTCCTACACTTTCTGCGCAGTTTTCAGGTAGCGACCGCGGCCATAGCCAGAAACCCCTCGGCGAGCGCAACATACCGTCGGACAGCTGGGGTGCGATACACACAGATGGAGACCAAGGTTGGACGCCTGTTGCCGAGTCTGGGAATCCGACTCACCTAAGTACAGCTATATCCGCGTTCGAAAAGGCGTCGACTCTGCTGCACAAGGTACAGCCCGCAGCGGCGCCATGGTGGAACTTCAAGAAGTCCGGCGTCTTCGGGACTAGCGCATACTACGCGAAAGAGCTCTTCTTTCTCTTGTTCATGAATGGACCCCCTCAGCAAGACCTCTTGACTAGCAACCCGCACCCGAAGAAGCTCGGCCACCCGCTCGCCGACGCCGTCAAGCTGCTGGAAGAGTCAGCCGCCGCAAAGAACCCCGATGCAATCTTTACGCTCGCCGAGATGAACTTCTACGGAAACTACTCGCATCCCCGAAACTACACCGAGGCCTTCCAACGATACCACGAACTCGCTACGCTCAACGGAAACGCTTCAGCACAACATATGGTGGGATTCATATACGCGACAGGCATTGGAGGCGCCGTGAAACAGGACCCGGCGAAAGCTATGCTCTACCACACTCTTGCGGCAGAAGGTGGAGACATCCGGTCTGAAATGACTGTTGCATTTCGACATGCGGGAGGCATATCGACCCCACGTAACTGCGAGCAAGCCGTGCACTATTACAAGAGCGCGGCGGACAAGGCCATCAAGTACATGCGGTCGGGACCACCCGGAGGCTATTCGCTGGTACGCGAGTCGTTCAAGATTGCGGATGAGGAGGGTGGTGTATATGGAGAAGGAGCGAGCGTGACTAGCTCCGGACCCAATGCGAAACACGCCAGCGTGTATTCTGATGCCTACTCTTCCTTGGACGACGTGGTCGAATATATGGATCTCCAGGCGCGCAAAGGCGACCTCCGAGCAAGCTTCAATCTTGCTAAGCTCAGCTATGATGGAGCTCGGTCGTCACGTCGGAACCTGCCCGAAGCCAAGAGGCGGTTTCTAGAGATTGCCAGAATGTACTGGACCAAAGAAGGCAAGATCAAGCCCAATGTTGCACCCGAAGTTGAAAAGTTGGCCCCTAAGGCAGCTGGGTACCTAGGACGCATGTTTCTTCGCGGAGAGGGCATGCAGCAAAGTTTCCCCATCGCCAAAACCTGGTTTACCCGAGGTGTCGATCACGGTGACGCCCTCTCGCAGTATTCACTTGGCCTGATGTATTTGGGTGGTCACGGCGTGCCCAAGAATCCCGTCAAAGCAGCTGACCTGTTCAAAGCGGCCGCTGACCAGGGTCTCGCGGTCGCCCAAGTACGCATCGGTGCACTTTTCCTGGACCAGGGCGATGTTTCAGTAGCTATCAAATACTTCGAGCTTGCTTCGCGTAACGGACATCTGGAAGCATATTACTACCTGGCCGAACTCACAAATGCCGGAGTAGGCCGCGACAAGTCCTGCCTTGTTGCATCAGCCCACTACAAGATCGTGGCGGAGAAAGCAGAAGCCGTCTCTACCTCGTTCCCCGAAGCTAACGAGGCATACCACAATGGTGACCTTGAGACAGCGCTTGTTGGCTACATGATGGCCGCTGAACAAGGCTTTGAGGTTGGTCAAGCGAATGTAGCCTTCTTGCTTGACCAGGCCAAACCTCGTTTTACTCTCAGCTCGGTTCTTCCGTTCACTAGACCAAAGGCTACCTTGGCAAGCGATGCATACCTGGCGCTTTTATATTGGACGCGATCAGCGGAACAAAGAAACATCGACTCGATGGTCAAGCTCGGAGACTACTACCTCCAAGGCCTGGGTACTGCGCCTGACGATGAGAAAGCAGCTGCATGCTACACGGCAGCTGCAGAGACCATGATGAGCGCGCAAGCGCTCTGGAACCTGGGGTGGATGCATGAGAACGGCATTGGGATAGAACAGGACTTTCATCTTGCTAAGAGGCATTATGATTTGGCATTGGAGACCAATCCTCGCGAAGCGTATCTTCCTGTCACACTTGCATTATACAAGTTGCGGTTCCGGAGTTGGTGGAACAAGGTCACGAACGGCAAGATAAAGTCAATCCAGGACGAGCCAGGTAAGTCTCGTTTTTGCTTTTGCCAGGATTGCCACTTACTATTGATACAGTCGTCAAGAAAGAATGGTCGTTATCCGAATGGGTGTCCGCTTTTCTTGAAGCCGAAATGGCCGCTTGGGACGTGGAGGCCGGCGAGCCAGATGACTACGACGCTATGCCCGGTGGAGATAGCGACTACGGCTACGATGACATCGATTCCGAGATACTCGAGTCACTCGTTATCCTCGCCCTCACAGCCGCTCTAGCATTCCTCGTCTACTACCGCGGCCGACGCCAGCGTGCCGAGGAAGAACGGAGGCGGGAAGAGCAACATCAGCTGTTGGCAAATCAAGTACAGGCTATGGCCGCACAGCAACTACCACCGGCTCAGCCGCAACCGCAACAACCGCAGCAGGAGGACCGAGGCATGTTCCCGCATCCTAACGATCCGGAGTTCATGAACTGGGCCGCTGGAGCGGTAGGGCATTGATAGCGTTTGGAGCACTTGATGCCGCTGAATAGGCATCAGCATCACGAGTTATGCATTGGACGGCGTTTTCATCTCGGTAAAGAGCGATGCGGAATGAAGGGATGCACATTGGGTTGGGATGTGTGTAGATAGAGTCTCTTGTAAATGATACCTTCTCATTCTGACAGTACTATCTGCTCGGGTGTGCAGGCACTCGGGCACGACTTCCGGCACGGACATGTTTTGGGGGAGACAGGGTTTAGGGTATGTTTTATAGCCTTCAACGACCTGAACAGGCTTCGGGATTATGCGACACACGGCAACTAAGAAACGCGACGATAACCACAACAACGGAAGGCCGCACCGAAACAATACGCAAGATGAGGGGGGCACAGGCGGATAATGGTCGTGACTCGTGAGACAGCCGTTTGTCTAATACCCACGACGTTAGGACGAAAACATGCAAGTGTCTGGATAGAAAAGGTTAGCATACCCACGTTTCATGACGCGCTGGGATGGCGCGATATGGGTATTTCAAACATCGGCATCGCTCCCGTCCCGAGGAGTCAGTCGAACAGCCAGAGTGGAGCTGCCATAAGATATCAAATCACTTCACGACTATAGTACCGTGGCCAATGTGTTCTTCCCAACAATGCTAACATTATTCCAGATGCTGTGGTTCCTTACCTCTCTAGCGCTGCTCTGCAAGAGCAATGTCGCTCTCGCTGGTGACGGTAAAAGATAACCTTGGGAAAACGGTGGGTATTGCGGCGCTCGCCAAGCAACGCCAACTGACGATCAAGCACACGCCCAGGGTTTGTCGTCCGTTAATCTATCTCACATCTTGCGGTGCACGGTTGGTAAAGTATATAGTAGAATGGTAGTCTCCACCATGATGAGTCTCTTCATCGACTTCCACTCTTTCATTCAGTCGTCTCTCGTTCTCGGTCCGTCCGAATTTTCTCTCGTTTTCAAACTCTCATCTGCTTGAACTGCATCGTCGGCTGGCCTGAGTGATCTTTTCAAGTTACATTCTGTGTATACCACTCTTGTCTTTTACTTTACAAACTCGAGATCAATACAAAATGCGTGTCCAAGTTGCTGCTGCCCTCCTTGCCGCTTCGCAAGCGGCTGCCCAGTCCGTCGTTGGCACCGCTTACGGTTTTGCCGGCGGTGCAACCGGCGGTGCTGACGGCGAGGTCGTCACTGCCTCCAGCATGGATGAGCTGGCCACGCTCCTCGGAGACGACACCGCCCGCACCGTTGTCATCGACCAGGAATTCGACTTCACCGGCACCACTGGCACGGAAGCCGGCTGCGACCGCAAGTCCTGCTCCGTCGACAATGGCGGCCAACTCTACCTGGGCGACCTCTCCTGCGGCTCCTCTGACAACGTCGCCGTCAGCTCCATCACCTACGATACAGCAGGCCCGGACGCCATCAAAGTCGGCTCCAACAAGAGCATCCTCGGCCTCGGCAAGGGCAAGCTCGTTGGAAAGGGCCTCTCTCTCAACAAGGGCGCTTCCAACGTCATCATCCAAGGCCTCGAGTTCACAAACGTAAACCCGGGCATCGTCTGGGGCGGCGACCTCCTCGACTTCCAGGGCTCCAACGACGGCGTGTGGGTCGACCACAATAAGTTCAGCCTGGCTGGACGCATGTTCATCGTCTCGCACTACGATGCATCCCGCCTGACGATTTCCAACAACGAGTTCGACGGGACGACCACGGCAAGCGCAACCTGCAACGGCAACCACTACTGGACCATGATGTTCTACGGCGACGGCGACCAGGTCACGCTCGACAAGAACTACTACCACGACGTGAGCGGGCGCGCGCCGAAGCTGGGCGAGGACGGCGCAAAGGGCACGTTCCAGGCGGTTAATAACTTGTTCTCGAACATGAAGGGGCACGCTTTCGATGCGTATGATAGCGCGACGGCGCTGATTGAGGGGAATGCGTTTGAGGGCGTGGCGCAGCCGAATACGGAGAAGGCGGCTGGGTCGAAGCTCTTGTATACGGTGCCGGATGAGGCTGCGGCGTCGGCGTGCACGAGTGCGCTTGGGCGCGCGTGTGCCGTGAACGCGGTGGACTCGGCGTCCGGCAAACTTGCAGCGCTGAAGGCAGAGAGCGTGTTGGCTACGCTGGGAGCGGTTAAGGGGTCGCTCGTTGAGCCGCTCGCTGCGGACAAGGTTGCAGCGTACGTCAAGGCGAATGCTGGGCCGGCGAACCTGGGCGCCGCTGGCTCTTCTCCTGCTCCTGCAAACCCTACCGCTCCCGCCAACTCTACTACTCCGGCTGAGGTTAAGAACGAGGCTGCTGAGAGCACTCCTACCCCCGTTGCTCCGGCGTCCGAGGAGGCTCCCGCTCCCGCTGCTACTTCTGCCCCTGCCGCTTCCTCTCCCAAGCCCGTCACCTCCCCGGCCACCGGCAACAACTCTTCCTCCGCCACAGTTGCCGCCTACGGCCAGTGCGGCGGCCAGGGCTACACGGGCGCAACAACCTGCGCGGCGGGCTACACCTGCACCAAGTCCAACGACTGGTACTCGCAGTGCGTTGCCAATAGCGCAAAGTTCCGCCGGAACTTTGGCCCGTTTGCCAGGAGGCGCTAGACAAAGTCACATATACAAGGACGTGGTGAGGGAGAGCAGGAGGTGGGGTTCATTTCTGGTGTAGATATTGATGTATATGCCACTTTGACTATGTGGTCGGACGACCAAAAATTTACTTTATATTTGATCTTCAAACCGATGGGCTCTTTGACGTGCTGTGGGCTGGTGGATGGCTGCTTTATTGTTTGGAACTCTTGACTAGTATTACGAAGTGAAATATGGACTGATAATTTAGACCCGTGTAAGTGTTTTAGTGCGGCGGTAAAGGTCCTGTTAAGATGCCGGTCTCTCCAACCCGCGTACGTTAGATTCTTTACTGAAGCATCGGACGTTCAACCTGTGCACTTGTCTGGAATACCAGCAAGAGATCCGTATGCCAATAAAACTCATATCATATTCGTGATATTATTACACACCCGCACTGGAAAAATAAACCCCGTTTCGTCCGGTCAATCATAACGACAAAGGTAAAAAAAACCGCCAACTCCCAATCACACACATTCCCAGGCCTAAGTATACCCACTGCCCACTAACCACTACCCCCCGGCCCCTCAACCCCTAAATCCCCCTCGCTCCCGCTGGAAACAACTCCGGCGGCAACGGGGAATAGTCCTGGCTCGATGAATCCTGCATCGCTCGGTGTGGGCTCGTCGACTGGGACGTCGACGCCCAAGATGGATACCTCGGGTACATCGACCACGGGCGTTGGCACCACGAGCACGGTCACGAAGCTCGTTAACCTGCTCCTCACTGTCTTCGTTGTCGTCTTGGTCGCGTTGAGCGGTTAGAAGACTGCAATTGTGGGACGCAGTGGATTCGTCAAGATGAGCGGACGTGTCGGCTGTACAATGACAGCTTCCACGCCTCCAGTGACGTTGAGAAATGGGCCAAAAGCAGGTCGAAGCGATCCAGTCAAGAGAAGAGCCGGCGTTTGCTCAGCGACAGACGTCTTCGGTACTTCCGTCTGGTTTGCGAAGTACGTCAGATTGAGTGGGAAATTCGTCGGACGGATCAGCGGGGGTGGAAGTTTGATTGGTTTCGTAACGCGAGGCCTCGTGGTAGACTTGGGTTTCTTCGTCTTGGTTCTAGTTTTATTGGCGGGCTTGGTGGTATGCTTCAACGGCTTGTGACGGGGGCGAATCGAGGGGGAAGCTTGCAAACGCGTGATTGTGGCCTTGGCCGTGTAGTTCCAGTTCGGAGGAGACAGGACAGGCGTGGCGAAGTGAGGTTTCCTCGTCGGTAAGATGTACGTTCCGTTGACGAATTCTAAGAGGGGAAAGGGTAAACTGTCTATGTCTGAACTACCCGTCTGCAGCGGGACGGACATCTCGGTTGACTCCGACGTAGAAACGGCGATGCTTCCGACCTCGAAGGGGTCGAGAGATTCCGCAGGGACAGTGATCACGGGAAGAGGCAGCTCCGGAACCGAGATCTCAACATCGGTGGGCGTCGGACATGTCACATTGTCAGAGAGATGCTCGCCGGGCTTGAGGAACGGGAGGATAGAGAATATCTCCGTGGCTGCTGGGACGGGGGCGACTGGCGTGGTCACTACCTCGACCGTCTCTGGTGTCTCGATACTTGCAGTGGGCTTCGGCCAGGTGACATTGTCGGAGATATGATGGCCTGATGGAATGAAGAGCAGGATGGAGAATATCTGTTCTGTCTCAGACGCACTAGTACTACCCTCTCCCGATTCCTCTGGGAGAGTGTCGATAGGAGACGTGGCTGAAGCTTCAACAATTATAGGGTCAATAAAAGCAGTCGGCTTAGGCCACGTGAAGTTACCAGAAAGTGGTTCAAAGGGAGGAATTATAGGTAGAGCTGAGGATGTCTCCTCAGACACCGCGGTCTCGGTTGGTATCGCTGCACTCAAGGGATCTTCGAAAATTGGAGTCACGGAGACAGAAATAACGTCTGGTTTCAATACCGCGGTTGGGACAAGGCCAGTGAGATTCAAAGGCTCAATCGGTGGGAGGAAAGGCAGGATGGAGGGAATGTCCCCTGATCCGCTCGTTGTTGTCGATGTGGCCGGCTTGCTGGACGAAGAAGCCCGCTTCGTGCTGGCCTTCGTCGCAGTAACCTCCTTCGTCACTGTCTTCTTTCTAGTAGTATAAACTGTCTTTCTAGGTACCGAGCTACTAGTTGCAACAATGCTGGAAGTCGCGGCAAGTCCAGAGCTCACCGCTTCCACGGGTGTCGGTGCAACAGTCACTGTCGTAGTAGGTGAAGGACTCGTCGCACTCGTCGCACTCGTCGCACTCGTCGTCTCTGCATCGGGAGCTTCTTCGAAACCCATGAGCCCACCCAAGATCGTTCGAAGAAGATCAATTGGGTCGAAGCCGTTCAAAAACTCTCCTAGCTCTTTGAAGAAGTTCTTGCCTTCCTTCTTGTCATTTAGCACAATGGCTACGTTGTGTCCGTCCGCCTTTTCCGGGGTGGGCGCACGCGCATTGAGCGCATTATGTGTGTATGGATGACGGGGTATTTGATTTGGCAGTGCGACCGTGTAGGTGATGTTCAAGATTAGTAGAAAGGATGTTACCAATCGGGTGGTGGAGATTGGGCAAGAGGGCGCCATTACGATGGCTACCCACAAACCAACGAACAAATCTGAAAAGACAGCAACTAACGACAAGAGGTGTAGAAAGAGAAAGAGAGACATCTGGTCCGTGGCGTATTTAAGCTTGCCAAGCAAGGGTAGCACGTCAAGGGAGGGAATGTTCCGCTACCATAACACCACCTGCAGGAACCATCGAATCCAGAATGATCTGACCAGAAGACGGGAACACGAGTGATGACGAGCTCTTTTGCAATTGGTCAACTGCGAGCGTGGCAATGAGACTTTGTTTGCATTCCGGTATCATGACGTTCAAAAGTGGAATGTGTTGATTTTATGTGTACGACGCGGGATGTCATCTCTAGAAGGGAACGTAGAGGTCGGGGCGGAAACTAGTATACAAAGGGCGAGTCGATCCTGGAGTGATATCAGGTGTCGTGTTTGTGCAAGTTAGTATCGTGAGATTGTGATGACTTGTGATTGAAACGGAACGGTGCGGCCAATCTTTCGATCCTGTTCGTTAATAGGTAACCAATCAATGTGAAGCCAATAGCTCTTGACTGATGTCCATAGCATTCAAACGCCTTGGTAGGTCCTAACACTACCTGATGTAGGCCTTGGAACGACCCCACTTAGTAAAAAAAATCGAGCCTCAATCCCCCACATGGTACCACTTTTAGCCCAGACCGCCATTCCCAATAGTACTTCAGCTGGGTATCCAAGTTCGAAGCGAGTTATCCCGCCTGCTGCCAAGTATCGCGCTCAACAGTCAAGACGCGATGGCGAGAACGAGGGTATCTGCAGGTATAGGTGCCGTGAACCGTTCCTAAACGCCATAACTCCAAAGAAATCATTTTCCAGAACCGTGCAACATCTCTTTCCAAGACGTGCTAGCAACTGCTCCTCTGTGACGTTGAAGGTACCTCCCCACCTAGCGCCCATTCTCCTTCAGTCGCTTGAATTCCGCCTCTTCGTACTTGGTCGGTCGCCGAGCGGCATTGTCCTCGCAGCGGATTGGTAGCTGATCGCTCAGCCTGACCAGCTTGAATCTGTAGTCTTCCTTGCCTTCCTCCAGGCGCTCCATGCCTACCACCCTATACAGACCGTCGTACCGAAAGCCAGAAGTCGGACGGTACGGGTTCCTCGTGTGAAGTCCCATGGAACGCAGGACGCGCACCGGCCTGTCAGGGAATTCTTCGCATAGCTCGATCATGCGTTGAGTGTTCTCGGTAGGCTCATTCGTCTTAGTCCCTGTCCCTGAATACCATATCTCATCGCCGTCATCTGTATCTTTATAGCCGCCGCCGGCCAAGACGATGGAGTAAGCCCCTTGGCCCTTCTCACCAAATATGCCTGCCTGTGGAGCACCATGCGCTCCATCGCGAACGGTGCAAAGTTGCGTGGGCCACCATTGACCGACTACGAGGTTCCCTTCCCCGTGATAGTTTGCACGCGTCTTCGGCCATTTGGGATCGATGCTGTCACTGGTGCGGTCTTTGCCAGTCTTCGTGATTATACCTCGTAACAGATCCGTTGCAAAGTCCTGATTGTACCAGCGGACGTACAGCTGCCAGGCATCGGCCTGTAGATCCCAAGGGTAGTCCGCCTTTTGTGCCATGAAAATACGTGGCAATCCGTTATCAACCGTCAGCATGTTGTGCTTCCGGACGACAAACTTGTCGACTCCTTTGAGCAGAATTTCAGCCTTATGAACGTGGTTTCGGAGCTCCTCAAATAGTTTTTCTTTGAGTGCATCAGGCTTATTAGTGGTTGCGGCGTCCTCGCATCGCCTCATGCAATCCTTGAACGCTTCGATCGAACGCAGGGCTTGCGTTCGGTCCCTGTTTGTTTGCTTCAGCGCCCGGGCCAGTCCTGAAACTGAAATATCTTTGAGCCTATTACTATCGGTTAGTCGAGTTCTCTCACTCCTCTTGATCACATAAGAGATGAACGTACCAACCTGGAAGCGGATAGGCTTTATATACCCTCTTGACTTCATCCTTGACGGCTACAGCCTTCGGCTGCTCGGCAGTAGCGGCGGTAGCAGCAGCAGCATGAAGCATATTCGGCGGCGTTCGGCCTATGGTCGGCTGGGGTGATTCGGCAAGGAGCCCCTCCGTTGATGACACCGTAGCAGATCTCGATCTTCCGGTAAATGCTGGAGCCACGTTGGATGCGCTACCTACAGATAGCTCTGCGCCCTTCCTCTTGTCGCTCTTCGCCTGGCGCCTTGCATCTCGAGCCTGATCGTCCTCTTCCTCGTCGCTTACAGACATTGGCCGCTCAGGCACTTCCCAAAGCACACCCTCTTTCTTGCGTTCGGCGAGACGATCATGAATTTGTTTCCTAGAAGTCGCGATCTCCTCGTCTGAATACTGATATACAGTCTTCATGGGGTCCTCACCGCGAGCCTTCGCCTCGGAGATTCTCTGGTATTGGTCCGAAATCGAGAAATTCGGAAGGTTCTTCAGAGCCTGAGCATACGCGTCTTTGAGGTGTTGTGGAGTGGTGAACTCCAGCAGGCGCTTTCCTTGGTTCACCGTCGTTGCCATATTGCGAGTTGTCCCCGGGAGAGGCGATACTGAGGTCGAGAAGGGGAGAGGGTGATGGGTAAAGATAGGGGGATTGAGGGTCGAATAGTGACGGTGTCCTCCTTAAACCAAGGAGCCTGTGCAGTGTTGTGGAGCAGACAGGCCGTTTGCAATTCGTCCGGACCTGTTTGCTCAAGGTAGGGCCTTCCGCAGAGCTGCAGGGTTATGCGATCGAAGGTGGCAAGCCGCCTCGAGTTAGGACAGCCTTGCGATCAACGAACGACTCTGGGAGTCAGAAGATAAATTGGGTTGGTTACTCGAGTACCAAACAAAGATTGCAGCGAAAGCCAGGGAAGCAGCCAATAGAGTGGGGTCGCTGGCGGGGGCTGCTAGAACTTGTAAACCTACGTCATCAGATACTAACAGATGTGAAGTACCGATGGAATCGTGGTAGAAAGTTCGAGTTAAGATGTGACGAGTAGAAGTGTGAAAGTGAGCGTGGGTATATATACAAAAGAGGAAAGCGAGGAGTCACTCCGTCTTCGAGATGTTGTGTGAGCGCACGGACCACGACAAACCGCAACAGTTCGCTGATCGGGTTTTGCGACGACATGTCGCTTTCTCGCAAACGGAACGGGACGGAACGTAATAGAAAAGCGAATCAAAGCCTATAGAATTGGAACTGATCACAATTTCTAAGGCTTTTAATGCGCCTTCTGCCAGCAATTTGGATTCTGCTCTGCATCCCTATGAGTTAATTATCTCGGTACCACTCTTCCACTCACCTGCTGCCTAGCAAGAGGACACTCAGCGTCGAGTCCGGGTCAAGGCACCTCAGCTCCTGATCAGAGAGTCTCACATAGAACTTAACGCACCCCATCTGTTCAGATAGATTTTAACTGTCATTGCTCATCTCTATCTACTGGTGTCGACTCAATGCAAAACGCCCCTCCATGCAGATCTAATAGTTACACCTTCTATACCGTGAAATAAATAGTGATATTACGTCGTCCCCCTCTCCTCATTACTCATAACCTGTCCCAGCGCCTCGCCTTCAACCATCGCGTCCCCAGGCCCCTTCGAGACCTCACTCTTCCCACCGTTCAGCTCAGTACGTAGGCTGATCCAGCCCCTCACGGAATCCTCTGCGTGACTCAAGATCTCCTCATCCTGCGGTACGCCCTTGTCCAAGCCCTCCAAGTCTTGCAGCTCCATGTCTTTCTTACTCGTTGCCGCGACCTCTATGCCTGCATTTCGCATGACCTGCAGCATAGCACGCGCGTTCAGACGGAGCACGCGTTCCGGCTCTTTCGCGCCAAATACCTTTGTCGTGACCCAAGGGAATAACACGCCGAAGTCGGACTGTGAGAGATGCGCTGAGGCAACGGGATAGAAGATGTGCGGACCGGGCTGGTCGGGATACTTTGCTGCCGAACCTGTTGGCTTGGACACGGTGCGCTTAGTGTCGTTGAGGTTGGCCGACCACTTGTAGAATGCTTCGGAGAGAATGGCTAGTAAGCTGGAGCCGCCTGCTGGTGAGTCATAGCACGGCAAGGGCTTGTTGCGGAGCCAGACTGTAGATGGGGACTGGAGGGGCAGGCACCAGAGATCGAGAAGCATGACAGGGGTCTGAGGGGTGATCTGCCGGATAATGTTGGAATCCTCATTGGGCATAAACAGAGGACGGTACGACTTAGGGCCTGTAGCGTTGTGGTAGTAGACCGACTTTACGAATTGGACGGTTGTCGCACCGCCGAAGGAGTGGCCTGCGAAAGAAATCTTCCCAGGCTCGTGTACGTCCAATATCCGGGACAACATTGTCAACATGTCTTTCCCACCGGTCTTCTTGTAATCCTCAGCCACGTTCTTGAGGGGCACACGGCCGTCAATCTTGAGCAGCGCGTCATGGATGAGACCGAGCTCCCAGAGCCGTACCCGCAACTGCTCGTCTCGCGCATCGTACACCTCCGTTGATGCTTTATGTGATATCTTCTTGTACTCCACTCTTTTCAACTTCTCTTTCTCTTCCGGGGTATTTACGAACGAAACTGGACAGCTTCCGTCTCTGTGTTCGGGCGCGACAACCACGACGCCGTGACTCGCCAGCAAGCCACAAATATGAGAGTATGCGTTTCTGGAACCCCCTAGACCGTGGGAGAAGATGGTCACAGGCCAGCGTTTCGATTGGGTCGGCGGTTCGAGTATATCGGCGTTGTGGTGGACGGGTATCTTTATATAGTACAATAATTGCGGAAGGTTCCTATTCCAGAGTCAGCTCACACGCTACAGTCCTTTGACGCATCCGACCTACGCAAACAAGTCTGCCATAGCATTCCCTGCTCCCAGAAACTTTGCATACGAGCTGACGACCTCCTTCTGTGGGCTTGGTATCCATCGCACTCCCTTTTGTTCGCTCTCTGGTCGGGCTGGGTAGAACACGCGGAATGACACTGTTGCTGGATCCGTAGACGGACTGTCCAATTTCCCGGGGCTCTCTAGTTGACTTGTCGGGATTTCTACATCGACGGAACCGACTTTGTAAGGCCCTGTGTAAGGTGGGAACGCTGGCGTAGGATTGATCTTATTTAGCCAGGTCATGGTCGGTATCGGTACCCTGCGAGGCAGGCGCTTGAGCAAACTCCTAGGAAAATTGAATAGCGACAATGTGACTTAAGGCCTTGTTAATCTTTACAATGACTGCGGAGAGCGAGAGCTGAGAGTGAGGGAGGGTTGTACGTCCACACGCGACAGGGCAGATGAGAAAGTAGGAGAGTTCAGTGACGAAATGCAAATTATCCGTAGGCGCCACAGCACTAGGTCCTAACGCAGGAACATTCTCTGAGAGCACGCGACCACGTCTGACCGTGAAACTTGGCAGTCAGATACTTCTATAGGGTTCCAGCGTAGCAGTAACGTTGGCGCTCTGGGGCCGTGTTTCGCCGGGACATGCTCGCTTCCGAAGCCGAAACAGCGTTGTTCATGGTTCTACCTTTCGCTCTCGAACAGCGAGGCTGGTGGCGGACGACGGTAAGGCCCAACAAGATGAACAAGATGTGTCGCGTTTGCGATCGGCGTTCCCGCGAAGGCTGACAAGGGATGACGTTGCCCTACGAGGCTCGAGGAGACTTCGCTAGCTTCTCTCCATCGATAAGAGCTCCAGCCAAGCCTTGAACAACACAGCGCGCAGTAACCGCCGTTGCGGGCGCACCGACCGCGGGCGTGTGAGTGACATTTTCTCCTAGCGCAAACATCGTTCGCGCGTGTCTTATCATTCTCACGACTTCCCCGTGCAACACCTCAGTCGACGATACGTGCCATGGGCCGGCCCCGCAAAGAAAGCAATGCATCGAGTCGGAGCGGCGAGGAGACGGCGAGAGTAGGTACGGAACATGCACAACTGAGCGAGAAGCTACTAACCGGGTAGCAGGAACTGGGTAGCATGTATGATTACCTCGCAAAGGTGATCTTGCTAGGACCGAGCGGAGCTGGAAAGTACGTCCTCCCTATCTCCCCTCTCTCCTTCTCCTCCTGCATCTACATACTACTAACAAAGCAACCTCCACAGATCATGCATGCTCCACCGCTTCATAAACAACTCGTGGAAGATCCTCTCCAGCCAAACCATCGGCGTCGAATTCGCCTCTAAAATCGTGCACATCCACCCCCGCGACCCCTCGCGCGGCACCCGCAAGCGCATAAAGCTGCAGCTCTGGGACACGGCTGGTACCGAACGCTTTCGCTCCGTCTCGCGCTCGTACTACCGCGGCGCCGCCGGGGCCATCCTTGTCTACGACGTGAGCAGCTGGCGCTCGTTCGAGGGCCTGCGCACGTATATGGAAGACGTGCGCGCGCTCGCAAGCCCGGACTGCACCATGATATTAGTGGGAAACAAGATGGACGTCGCAGAGGGCGGGGGCGGGACCATTGGCGGAGGGAGTTATGCGAGTAGCTTCACGAGCGATGGGCCGGACTCGGCGGCGGCGTCGGTGTCCTCGCGGTCGACTATCCCGGCACTGAACCACTCGAAAGCGACGATTGCGCCCGAGGGGAGGGAAGTACCATATGATACTGCGTCGCGGTGGGCAGGGCAGAATGGGATACCCGTCGCCGTCGAGGTCTCCGCTTTCTCAGGCGAAAACGTAGACGAGCTGTTCAACCGGCTCGCACGCATGATCCTCACCAAGATCGAACTCGGCGAAATCGACCCCGACGACCCTCAGAGCGGGATCCAGTACGGCGACATCGGCGGCTGGGGCGTGGACGACGGGAACGAGAGTGTACGGAGTAGAGGCCCAAGAAAGGGCGGCGGCGGCAGCGGACAGTTGAGAGAGTGGGAAGAAGTATTCAGGCTGAGCGGGAGTTCTGGGCGGCGGAAAGGGTGCTGTTGAGCAGAGTACCCTGCAACCCTTTCTTCGATTTCTTCATCTTCAAGAGCTCGGTACCCTTGGATTGAGACCTTTTCTCGTGGCATTCATTCGTTTACAGCAGCATACCCCGCCTTTCCTGTCCATCTTCTTCCTCCACCGTATAGAACCTCTAGTGCAACCAGCGTACCCGCACATTACCAAATTATAATATAATTCTTAATCCGTCACTCAACCCCTCCTCATCTCTACCCCTCATCACCATTCCCGCATCACCATATGCATGAAACTCCCACCTCAACCCTCGCTCATTTTCTCACTCTGAACAGTATTAGAGATTTGCCATGCCCCTCTGTCCCGGTTCCCGGGGCCCACCCTCAGCAACCCGCCTCGGTAAGATGGCAGGGCGGCCAAGCGATGCGTTTCACATGGCTCGCCCATCCCAGATAAACGACGTCGCGCGCTCGGTACAGTACCCGCCGGCGTTTCCTCACTGTCAGTCCCGTTGTGTCGAAACGTACGCGGGAAACAAACACCCGCGGAAACAGCACATTGAAGACGTCGGATTCGCGAAGCCCACGCTCTGCAAACCTCCTTGCTAAGGCACATGCGCTCGCCAACCACGATGCCCTTGGGTAATTCTCACGGTGCGGTCGTCACGGTGTGAGAGGCGCAGTGATTATGTAGCATACCATCCTCCATGCCAAAATGGAAAAATTATTTCCGGTGTTTTCTGGAGCATTGTCTTAGGTGGGATGCCCATTCATGCAACAAAGTTCACAGTGTTTGGACACTTACCCGCCCATCCCAAACCAGCCTAGCCCATGATCTCCAGGACGTCGTTTCATAAAACGCCGAAACAACGTTCCTCGAATGCGGACGGCATGTCATGCCATCTGTACCGGTATTTACACTGTAGACTCCCCCAGTCCAAGGTTTGACTTCGAGCTGCGCTTTAGCTTTACACACACTTACTTGCCTTTGAGCATTCCGTTCTTTTCGACATAGTCATTTTTCGTTCATTACAGAAGCTTGCTTCTCTTCCATTCATTGATTGATTCATTTGCTACTACGATCTTTACTCGCACTTCTGCTTTGCTAAACCGAACACATCCTCGTCCTACACATCCCGCATACTCTCGAACCACCATCTATACAAACCAAACAGTTAGACGGTTTAAACGGCTTTTTCCAAAATGCAGTTCTACCTCGCCGTCCTCACCCTCTCCTCAACGTCCGCCGTCCTCGCCACAGTCCCCATGTACGGCCAATGCGGCGGCAGCGCCTACACAGGTGACACGGCCTGCGAGTCCGGCAACGAATGCCGCGAGTACAATCCGTGGTACTCGCAGTGCGCCCCGGAGTCCAACGACGCCCCAGCACCTGCTTCTAGCTCTGCTGCCCCGGCCCCCGTCGGCACCGCACCTGCGTCTTCGGTCGCTGCGCCGAGCAGCAGCGTGCCAGTTCCGCCTGCCACCGCGAGCGTGCCTGTAGGAACGGGTGTGGGTGCTGCGCCGACGACGCTGGTTACGCGCGCGAGCAGCGCGGCAGTGGGGGGGAGTACTGCGGTTGCGGAGGCGGCGAGCTCGATTGTTGTGAGTGCGTCGACGAGCGCGACGATTGCTGCGGCGGCGCCGACGAGCGGTAGCGCTGGCACGGGGGCAAACGGGGCATCGTGCTCCATTAATGATGCGTTCGTCGCCAAGGGGAAGAAGTACATTGGAGTTGCGGCGGATAAGGGGACGTTGAGCAATCCGACGAACGAGGCGGTTGTCAAGGCGAACTTTGGGCAGGTTACGCCGGAGAACTCGTGAGTATTGCCCTCTTTCTTCCGATGCCTCCTGGTGCTAGCGGCTTTGTTGTTAGAGCGGGTTGCTGACAGGAGTAGGATGAAGTGGGATGCCACTGAGAAGACCGAAGGCGTTTTCTCCTTCTCTGGCTCGGATGCGCTCGTGGACTGGGCGACCACCAACAAGAAGCTGATTCGAGGCCACACGACGGTCTGGCACTCGCAGCTTCCGACGTGGGTGTCGTCCATCACCGACAAGGCTACCCTTGAGAAGGTGATGAACACGCATATCGAGACTCTCTTGGGGCAGTACAAGGGCCAGATCTATGCTTGGGTAAGTCGTCTCTTCCTAATTCCTCCAAAAAGACCTCATGCTAACGCATAACCAGGACGTCGTCAACGAAATCTTCGCTGAAGATGGCAGCTTCCGCTCCTCCGTCTTCTACAACGTCCTCGGTGAAGACTTCGTCGCTACCGCCTTTAAGACCGCCCGCGCAGCCGACCCAGCCGCCAAGCTCTACATTAACGACTATAACCTCGACTCCGCCACCTACGCGAAGACCAAGGCCATGGTGTCCAAGGTGACCGAGTGGGTCGCAGCCGGCGTCCCCATCGACGGCATTGGCTCGCAATCGCATCTCGCCAACAACTGGCCCATTACCGACTTCCCCGATGCGCTGAAGTCGGTCTGCGCCGTCGTCGACGAGTGCGCCATCACCGAGCTCGACATCGCGGGCGCCGCGGCTTCCGACTACGAGACCGCCGTGCAGGCCTGCTTGGACGTGGACAACTGTGTCGGCGTCACAGTGTGGGGTGTCAGCGACAAGGACAGCTGGAGGGCAAACAAGACGCCTCTGCTTTTCGATGCCAGCTTCCAGGCAAAGACTGCTTACAATGGTATCTGCGGCATCTTGTGATCGCGCCATGCAAACGAAAATTCCCTTCTTGTAAATAATACATTTCGAAATGCATATACCTGGAATCCATTGGGTATTATACCATAATGTCGGTGAGATGTTGTGATTTTACAATTCTTCCTCGTCGGCTTGGGACCGTGCGGATACCAGACCGCCCAGGTCGGCCCACGTTAAACCGTTCATACGTAGAGCTGCAAAGTAAGCAATATTTCGGTTTCTTAACCGCTTTTGTTTGGGCTCTTTAATGCCATCAGGCGTTCCTGTAGTTAATCGTTTGCGGGTGACAGGTGGTGTCAGCTCGAGGCCCGGTGGACACTCGGGAGCGGCGATGAGTGTGGTAGCGTGATCTGCCCCAGGCGGTGCAGGTTCTTCCGCGGCTTTGCTTTCAGGGGACATATTTTGGCGTCGATCTAGAGCGTCCACAGGTGCTGTGAGGTAGTTTGCAAAGCCAGTTTCCTGTTCCACCAGGGGCGCGCTTATCCCCTCAATATCCAGTCCATCGCTACTCTGCGTGTCATATTGGGTCTCATCTTGGACGCACCGTTCGAGTGACTCTTGCTCCAACCCGGCTTCATATATCCTCATCATCTCGATGTCGTGGCGAAAGGTATCCCCAGAACAAAAATTGCCGAACAGATATCGCATACTAAGTTCCGGGTCCCACTTTTTTTCATCCACCGTGCATGGAAAGACGTCTTTGGGTTTAAATGCTTCGACCAGCTCGCATAACTCCGAGAAGGAAGAATGGCGCGAGTACGGAAAGCGGATTGTCTTGTTCATCGGTACTTCCTGGGACTTGGTGATGTGCGATGAGAGAACTGAAGCGAGGTTCTCTAGTGACAACTCTGCCTCCTTGTCCTGACTTCCGGTCGCCAAGTCCATGTCAAGGTCGATTGTGCCGTTACCGCCTTTCAGCGCTTCTTGTAGTAGGTTCGACATCTTCAATAGAAGCTCCTCGTCCTTGATGCTTTTAGCGCAGAGATCCATAAACTTTTCAATGTGAAGAGCAGATCCGGTCTCAAGCTCCTCCTTCTGGTCTAAGTCGCCTTTACCACCTCCAGCACCAAGTTCGGCGATCTCCACGTTGGTGTCTTTGACTCGCGTGATGATGGGAATGATGTGAACGACCCGAGCATCCTGAAATCATGTCAGTTATGCTCAGCAGTCATTGATCTTCTCATGTAGAACGGGTACACAGATGAATCAAGCTTGGACGCACTATGTTACGTACCTTATCATGATCAATGACAGGACAGCCCATACCGCGTTCACAAGAGTGGATCCGGACATCTTGTTGAGACGTCAGACAACCAGGCTGTATTCGATTGCCATTCCAGAAACCGCACAACGCTGGCGCCTCGCGAACATCTAATCTAGATTCACGGAGGAATTTGTTTTCGGACTGGACTTTAAGACCCGCCTCCCTCAACGAGTTCTTATCGAGATTCGACAGCGAGCCATAGAGACGCGTTCTGTATGGATCCAAATGAATACGTGATCGGAGAAAATTCGAAAGTGCTATCCATACGTTTTCGTACCCAAAAGTCCAAGAATGAAAGTAGAAGATAGTATCGTCAGGATATTTCGCGACTTCTTCTAACAGTTCCCGAATACCTTCTGCTTTCGACTGAAACTCGCGATAGGGTCGCGATTTAGTTGCGAAAGTTGTATCTAAGTACATGCAATCTAGTCGCCGAGAATCAAGAGTGTATGGTAGCAGAACCGGATTCTGCACTAGAGAGTTCACCCACCAGGATTCGGCCCGGATGTCTCCTGTGTACAAGATCGCTTTGCCGTCGCCCTCGATAAGGAACATGACCGCACCAATGCAGTGATTAGGGTCGATAAGCGTGACCTGGATGTTATTACCTGGGGCTAGTTCGATGCTGGTAGGGGTATCTAGGGGCAATGGCTTCGCCAGCTTCCGCATGCTCCTGTCATAAGCGACAGTGCGGCTTTCCAGTTTCTTCTGCGCAAAATTGATGCGATAATGGAACTTTTCTAGACGGAGCAGGATCTAAACCCCGTTAGCACACACATTTCTTCATTCCTTGACCAATGTAGCATTTCGATAACATTTGGAGAGGGCGTCATATAAACAGAGAGCCTTCGTATCCCGAGGGAGGTTTTCGAACGTGTAAACGTGCTAATGGTTCTATCGTGGTATGTTCTTACCTCTCTTGTCGCCGTGGAGCAATACACGAACGGCGCCCTCAGGGACTCCAGCCCCGCCAAATGATCACTGTGCACATGGCTTAGGAAGCATGCCAACGGCGCTTTGTGCTCCGGCTGCTGTCTGAAGTAATCGATGCGGATTTGAGGGAACTCGGCCACGATGCCTTTGAAGGTTGACATGTGAATTACTGACGACGGCGATCATGCGTGTCAACCAGCTTAGAGTCGGTCTGGGAGTGCGGCCAGTGGTCACGGTTGTCAAGCTGGCCGCTGCAGTAACCTAATGCGGTAGTGCGTGAAGCGTTGGTGTAGAGCCAGGTGGTGGACGAGGGCAATTCTGCCGGGATTCGCGCGCGCACAGACGAGTGGCGAGTGATTGGCAGGGGCGGAACGGGATGCGGCTTCCCGATGATTCAGGCCCAGAAATGGTAGCAACCTCACTGGGCGACTGCTATGGATCTCTCACAGACTCGTGGGTGTGCGTTTCGCAGTCGGGCAGTCTGCGACATGGCGTGCTCCTGCGCGAACATTCACTGCTGCTCAGTGCTACAATGGGTGGAAAAAAGTGGACTATCGCTCACGTGAAATTCCTTGGCTGAACACCGAAAATTTCAGCTACATCGTGAATTTACCATCAAAGTAGCTTTTAAGCAGCAATATACTAGATGTAAAGGTATTTAAATGATGCCGTAAAGTTGTTATTATAATCAGCTTTTTCACAAGCTTTAGCCACATCACGAAAGTGATTAGGATAGAGTTAATAAGCTATATATTGCCTTATCGTCTCATCTTCCTGCCAAACAGATTGTACGAATGCCACCGCATTGTTTTTGGCTTGTTTTAACGCGCTCTTTACTTCGTAGTCCTCTAGGAAACCCTTAAGCCTGCCAAAACAGCGCTTAATTGGGTGTAGATTGGGTGAGTTAGGGGAGTGCGGAGCGAAGCGTATGTCCTTCTCTTCGATTTCGGGTGCGCAATATCGGAGCCCTAGGCTATGGAGGTAGACGTTATCTTGTACTAAGAATACCTAAGCATAGGGGTTGTTGGCGCGTATAGCTTCGTAGTAGGGAAAAACAACGTCCTTAAGCACCCGTTTAGCGTACTAGATCCTGTTCATGCCCTTCCCACTTTTGTATACAAAGTCCTCGTATTTAAAGAACTTATTAGGAGTAATAGGGTTTTTGCAACTAGCCCGGAGGGCTCCTCCCTTCTTGCTAGCAGCTTAATTAGCAGCCTTAGTAGCCTTGTTATAGTAAAGGATATTGCGATTAATCTTACTAAGAGCGCGCTCCTCCTGGGTGCTAGCAACGTCTACACGGGCCCTCTTATTATTAATTAATTTACAAGCCCTCTTATTAGCTTTGCGTACGCGCTTAAGTGTCTCCTCGCGATCCTCCTCCTCCTTTGCCACCTATACTAAATATAGGCGTTTTAGACTGCGAATAGTAGTATTGGTAGACGTAGCAGCGCAGATTATAAGGCTGAAAGAGGGTGGGCGATACGGGAGGGCGTATTTATTAGCTAGAGCGCCACGTGCCCTCTAAACGTACCGCTTGCCTCCGCGAAGATTCCTGCCTCTAATTGATTTACTAGTTTTGTTGTAGCAAATAAATATAAGCTTAGGAGCAAAGCGCTTGTGTGTGGTAAGGATCTAGGCAACGTAGCGCTCTCAGTTGCGTATATCGTCGTCGTTAAGCTCAGGCTTCTTTAGGCGTACACCTCGTATAATAGCGTAGGTGTGGTCGTGATCGCGGTGCTCGTGAGCAATTTTGACTAGTGTAGGACGGCTTACTGTAATCCCGACCTCTTGGAGGACGTGGCGGGTCAATTCTTCAATATCGTAAGTGCTAAATTATATAATAGCGTTACGTATTTAAGCACTAAGCTTGCTGCCGTTGCGTACCTTAGGTTCAGCTCTAAGGGGACCGATACGGGTAGCATGGACTTTGGCCAGCAAATTGTTAAGCGATAGGTCAAGCGAGGCCTCCGCACAAGCCTTTTCAACCTTCTTGAAGACTTTCTGTGGTGTTGAGATGCTCAAACCCATCGCGCCAGCGATATAGGCGTATTCAGTGTTCGAGAGCTTGCGTAGGGCTACGATAGCACCTTTCTGAGCCTCTGTAAGGTTGCGAGAGTCGTTCGGGCGGCCGCTAGTGCGTTGAGGTGGCATAATGGGTGTTGTTGGCGAAAAAAATCGCTATATACGAGGTGGTGATAGAGTCCTGGTGTTCAGTTTGGAGCTGAGGCACGGACCAAGTGCCCTTATTGATAAGATAACTAGCGCCTTGGCAGTTCACGTGAGCGATAGTCCACTTTTTTCCACCCATTGTACACCCGCTGCGGTGCTAGAAGATGTGTCTGTCGAGGTAGAACTCAAGGGCCCGGAAAACGCACGCTTGGCTTGCAGCGGCGCCGTCGAGATTTCAGTCCTCGTGCAGAAAATCGCAGTCACGAAGGGCCAATGGATCGCGACCGACTTCGTTTTGAGCGCGCAGGGAGGCGGCGATTGGGCGGCTCGCGCGTGCTTCGCATACAGAACAACTCACGATGTGTGACAACGCAGCGCAGAGGGGCATCGCAGTCGCACCGGCAGACGCTGGCAAGGCACCCTTTGTGTGAATGAGTGGCCGTGCCTGCGGGTAAGAGGGATAGGGTCTCCGCTGGGCTCGTCCAGCCCCGGTCCTTGCGGCAGGCTGGTGGTGCAGCCCTGGAGTGGGATGCATAGGATTCACGAGTCCGCTGTCCTGTATGCTAATTTGGAGAGACGAGGCGGTGAGACCAAGGCTTTGCTTAAGTCGAGGGGGTTTTCCTGCTGCATCCCCTTTTCTGCTCGCCCGTCTGTCTCCATTTTTGCCCCGTGCTAGAACCTCGCCACACCTTTGCCTTCTCCTCCGGCACCGTTCCCGACGCTTGCAGATTGCCTCTAGTACTAGGAGACTTTGCAATTCTAGCCTTCCCAAGCTTCCTCCCTTTCGAAACTGGGTAGTCTACAATCGTGCCTATCTCTCTACACCTTAAGTAGCGTCTTCGCCCACACGGTGTTTCTGGCAAAGACTTGCTATTTCCGTGGAACCCTGGTTCAGGTCGCCTGGGAGCCTTGCACACAGCGGCTGACAATCGAGCTAAGAAGCGTTATTGGACGGCACAAACTTTCGGGGCCTTGCAGAACGGTCAACTGCGCACTGTCACACCCGAGAATAAGCACCTGGGCAGGGGTGGACTCATTTTGGGGCATTTTGAAGAAAACGGGAGGGCGCCACCGAGCACTTACTTCTTGCGTCCGTTCCCTCGAGTCACGGTCCATACAAGTCACCGTCCATACGAGTCACCGTCAGACCACAGGACACGTCAGCTTGCTAGCTGAACTGCGACATCACTCTCGGAGCATCGACAATCGGCGCGCATACATACGAAAATCCCAAACCACACCCATCAAACGAATCCTACTACGCCGCAAACATGCACAGGAAAAATCCCATCTCCGTGCTCGTCTACAACGCGCTCTTCCCCAACCCCTCCCCCAACGACCCGCCCTCCTTCTCCGCGCACCTCTCCAAGAATCTCGTCGGCGAAGTCCGCATCGAAACCGCAACCTTCTACGGCTCCCTCGACACAATCGAAGCGCGGTATCCCGGGCTCAACTACGCATACGCCCCGCACCGCAAGCGCCTCGGCCGCTTCCCGCACCACCGAAAGCTGTTCGACGCGTTCGACCGCCTGGGCCTGACGGACAGCGAGATCCAGGGCTTCTGCCGGTGGGAAGGTACGCTGTGGGCGCGGGAGCGATACGAGCGCGACGAGGGCGTCAAAGTGCGGGATACAACGGGCATGGAGATCAGCGAGTGGGTCGATCGGAGACGGACGACGGCGTCCCTCACGCGGGGCAAGCACGGCATCAACGTGAAGACGGACATCGAGGTTGAGATCGAAGAGGTACCTGCGTCGACGGCAGTGACGCAGCCGGAGCGCCATGCGGATACGGAGATGCAGGATTCGAGCGACGACGAGGACGAGGACGACGAGGACGAGCAGGTGCTGGATGAGAGCGTCGGGTTTGCACTCAATCAGCGGCTCATGCAGGCGGCGGCGCTGCGGGAACAGGGGCAGGACGCACCCATGGACCCGGAGTGGGAGCAGTATCTGAAGGATGCGCAGGAGCGGGGTGAGCTCAATGTCGAGGCTACGAGGGAGGTGTTGCGCTCCATGGCGGGCGAGCTCGCGAGAGCGAATCAGTCTGAGGGCCCTTCAGCGCCCACGCAGCCGTACCCTTCTGCGGCACCGGCTTGAGCTTGTTGAGTGTCTAGTCACACGCGATTTTGTTGCCAGTTTTCGATACAATACCCCGACTTGCTCCTTCGAAACTGTTCGCCGCCGTCCTTCCGGACGCCCATCTCACATCACCACTGTCCGCGTCTCACACGACACTTCTGTTCCCCGCTGCACTGCATGGCGTACAACGGCGTTCTTGGACCAGTAGGGTTTTGGTTATATCCCCTGGGAAGGGGCACATTGTTACTTTTCGGAGGCAAGCAACAGGACAGCATAAATTTCTGCTTCGGCACATGATAGCCTTTTAGCATTTGGGACGCATAGGCATAGTTATAATGAGGACATGGTTCAATCGAGCTCTGTTATTCATGATGTCCGTATTGCGGTGCCTGTGACCGCTTGCTTGCAACATTACCAGTTGGAAGTCTATAATATAACGCCGACGAATGCATTCCTTCGTGAAATCGGTCCCCTCATCGCCCCAACTGCTCCAGTGTGGTCGATCTCTCTCGAACTCGAGGCGCGACGACATGGCCTACACCACCCAGTACTCAGAAGTCTATCACCAGACACATGTCAGCCATGTGTGCTCAGTGTCATGCTCAGACCGTGGCTCTCAACCAAGCCTCTTACCCAGCCCTGAGAACCCGCCGGCAAAGCCCCTCTTAGTGCCCCGCAATTGCCTTCCAGTCCCACTGCCACCCTGTTCGTCCACGTCCATTGCATCATCATAGCCCTCATCCCTCCGTTGTCCACCTTTTCCCTTGTCGTCACTTAGCTGCAGCATGACTTCCATCGCGCGCTCTTTCTTCCGCCTCAGCATCTCACGATGCACAGCCGCCTTGCGCACCTCTGCAATGCGGGCTTCGAGATCTTCAAGTGCGGAGTCACATCGGTTCGACCACGAAGATAGCGTAGCTTGGAGCGCGGGTAGGGAGCCGGGCGTAAGGTCGCGAAGCGGTGCGACGCTAGTAACCGAGACGATCGAGTGAGCGGGATCAAGGGTAGCAGAGAGCAGGCCGGCGTAGATGGCGGTGGTGAGAAGCTGTTCTAAAGCACGGATGGTGGGGAGGTCGAGTGCGGAGCGGAGGGCGGGGTATGTGAGCGTAGAGTGGGAGCGCGCCAGGGGCAGTAAGCTCAGCATTAACAACTTCTCATGTTGCTTCTCTGAGAGTTTCGGGAGATCATTGTGTTCTGGTCTTGTCAGTGTCCTGTTCCCTTGCACCATCGGTTGGTAACGCACCCTTGTAGTCCTCCCAAGTGCCCCAGGCGAATATCTCTAGCAGTGTGAGGTGTGATGCGTAGTCTAACGACTCTCGAAGCTTCTGGATGTTCGGTGTTTGGAGGAGCTCGGCGAAGACGAAGGTATTTGGTGCGGAGGTAGCTTGGGTGACGAGGTCACTTGCTGCTCGGGGGGAGGTTGCTGTCTTGCTGAGGGCGAGGAAGGGCTCGAGCGCGTTTAGTGCTTTAGTTTGCTCCATGGTGATTGTACTGAAGTCTCAGGTATTGGTATGGTTTGATTGAGAGAACTAAGACGTGTGTAGGACGCGTAAGTGGAGCTAAACGAGAGCTGTGGTGGGGGCGTGAATGGCAGTACACAGGCAGCTGTTTGCCAAGACTTCTATTATCGATAGCTTAGTCAAATATGAGTAAAGTGCACGTGGGCTGTATTGCGAACCTTAGCCGTCGCCATTTAAAGGGCCCTTACAGTCACGCTACAGTCTTTAGTAATTACATATATAGCTAGGCAATCGAGACTACGTTATAATAATTAAAGCTAGGTACTAGCTATTAGTAATAATAGCTAAATAATAAATAACCTTAGGCTTGCTTAGCTAGAGCACTTTAATTAGTATATAGAGTTTTATATAGTAGGTACCTAGTAGCTACTTATCCTAAATAGTTATAGTAGCCACGCTATCCTTAAGTTTAATTAGTACTATAAGATATATAGGATTATTAGTCTCTACATGCCTGCCTATACGAGCCATCTCTTACAGCCTCTAGATATTAGCTATTTCTCACCTGTTAAGACAGCGTACAGACATGAGGTTGCTGAGCTTGCCCGACAAGGTATCTACCATGTAGATAAGGAGGAGTTCCTATCAATCTACCCACGCGTACGTAGGGTTGTCTTCACAGAGCAGAACATCAAGGCTGGCTTTCGAGCGACAGGGCTGCTGCTTTCCTGTCCAGATCGGGTCCTCTCATGCCTGACTGTAGTCAGGACACCGTCACCACCAGGGATAGCAGCAGGCGCTAAGGCAGCATAGATAGTTAAGACGCCTTACACTACTACTTAGGTTAAGTAGTAGGCTAGGCTTATACGTAATTATTTATAGTAATAATTTTAGAGCCCTATAAGCTAAGCTATTATATAGCTTATTAAAGACTATTAGTTTATAATAAACTTAGTAACTATCTTAGTAGAGGAAGTTAAAAAAGTATAAGCTACTAATTATTATTATAAATAAAAATAAAATAGACGTAAATAGTATATTACCTTTAAAGGGGCTCTATAGGCTAAGGAAGGTTAAAGGCTAGCTATAAAGGCTAGAAGAGTACTCTAACAGATAGAGTAGGAGGACCATGCAGGACGATGTTAAGTCCTTTAGGATAGCTAATCTTAAAGGAGGCTTAGGGTTAGTTCTTAGGCAAGCGCGTTAGTAATATAGGCAAGATTAATATTAATAGCTTACGCTTATTAATAAGGTATTAGTATTAAAGGTATGTATAGCATAATTAAATTAACAAACGCCTAAGTAAATCTAAACAATAGATTGTTAAACAGGTTAAACACGAGTATGGAATGGCCATACTTAGCGTTCCTATATACGTGGTTTGTTTCTGCTCGTTGGCGAGCGCTCTTTGCAGAACGCTCTCTGGCGAGCGCTCTTTGGAGAGCAGTTACATGACTTAGCGCTTTGCGGCGTAGTCGCCAATGACCCGTCATTCCTGGCGAATGACATGAGGGATTAGATACAAAACCGGCACAGCCTTCCCTGGATCTTCAGATCCTAACAGACGACTACTGTGGTATCCGGCGAAAGTAGTGTCGGTGGAGACGAAGGTCTGTGCGTGTGTCTGTACGTATAAAAGGGTACCTATTGGTTGCTACTTATGAATAAGCAGAATTGATTGGCTCTCGCACTCCTATCCAGCCATATGTCTATGTTTCAAGACGCAGCGCCACAGCTCCACTGACACTACTTTCGCCGGATACCACAGTACAAGCACCACCTACATGTAGTAACTGCCATAAGCAAGACTATAGAAGGACTTAGTGTACCTAGAGATTATAGCTATTATATTAATCTTTTTATATTAAATTTAATTATTATATTATTAAGCTATCGTGCAGAAAGCCGCGTTAGTTTTGGTGGGGTGTCCCACTGACTAGTGCGTCCCACCGACTAGTGCGTCCCACTGACTGGTGGAACAGGTTATAACGTGTTCCACCAGTCACCGGCCGCCACCAGTCATCGGCCACCCCATCCAAAATCAGCGCACCACAGCATCTTCAGTCAACCATGGCACCAATAACAAGACCTATAGAATCTTATAAGGAAGGTAGACTTTCACTAGCCATTAATGCGATCTAAAAAGATAATAATTTACCTATTTAAAGAGCCTTATTCCTCTATAATACTCCTCGTACTACGCTCCGTCGTCGCCTTATAGGTGGCCTACCACAAGCTACTGCCAACGCCAGCAAACGAAAGCTACTACCTATAGAGGAGCAGGCCCTTGTTTAGTAGATCCTAGACCTTAATTAACGAGGTTTTCCACTGTATATTATTAATGTATAATAAATAGTAGACGTTCTGCTTACCGCCCGTAGCTCTAATCTACCTCCTATAACTAGTTAGCAAGAACTGGCCATCGCGCTGGATCCAGATCTAACTAGAACTCTAGATAAAGTAGAATAGGAAGTTCCACTCACAACGCGCTAAATGTAAGGATCCTGTTAAGATTGGCGCGTGGTTTAAGCTAGTAGAGGAGACGCGCTAGAGATATAAGCTACTTAATAAAAATATATATAACTTTAATAAAACTAGCTTTAAGATAGGTATAGCTAGTATATTAAAAGTTATTACTAGCTCTAATATTATTAGTTAAGCTATTAATATCTAGTTTAATAATTATAAGTAAATTATTATAATTAAGTCTATTAACGCGTTAAGATAAAGTCTACTACTATTCTTAATTTTTATTTAATAAGTTTTATTAAGCTAGCTAGTATCGCAATCTCCTACCTAACTAGGTAATAGTAGTCTTTAATAATAACTAGATAATAGATAAGCTAGGTCTTAAGTAACTAAAGTACTTTAATAGATATATATAGTCTTATATAACTAAAGTATATAGACTCTTAATGATAGATAGGCATAGTAGACACGGTACTCCTAAATTTAAATAGTATTATATAGATAATAAGATTATTAGTATTTATATACTAGCTTATATATTACACTTCCTCTAGCCTCTTAATATTGCCTGCTACTCCGCTCTTAAGTCTATATATAGTTATAAGATTAGATAGCTCGCCTAGCAAGAAGTTTTCTATATTAATAAGAAGGAGTTCTTATATATATATCTCTACGCGTACGCTAGACTATATTTATAGTAAAGAATATCTAGAGTAAATTTTAAGTAATAACCATAATCCTATATAAGCTAGAGCGCGTCTTATTAAGTCTTAATATTATTATTAAGACGTTACCTCTACTAGTTATAGCTAGTAATAAAGCTATCTAAATCGCTAAAACGCCGCGTATAATAGTTAATTAAAATACTAAACTTAATTTATATAAAAATTAATTAATTATTAGCTTTATAGCCTATCTAGTTAAGCTATTACTTAACTTATTAAAAACTATTATCTAGCTATGCATTTAGCATTAACCTTAGTAAAGAAAAATACTAAGCTATAAGCTTTTAATAAACGCTAAAAGCGCAAGTAATAATAGTATAAATAGTATATTATTTATAAAAAGGTGTTATAGGCTAAGGAAGGTTAAAGGCTAATTATAAAAATTAAAATAAGTACCTAATAAAGTAAGCTAAGAGGAGCTACTAGTATATAAACGCAAGCACTACTAACGTATAATAATTATTATATATAAGACTATAATAGGCGTTAATATAAATCTATTTAATTTAGCTTTTCTTAAAACCTTATTTAATTTAATTATATAGATGTAGAGGAATCGCGCGCTGAGATGCACTAATTTTAGGTGGGGTGGCCGATGACTGGTGGCGGTCGGTGACTGGTGGAACACGTTATCACTATTTAGATCAATTTTTGGATGCTTTACCGTGAAGAGGTGCTGTCACGCGCAGGTCCACTCGTATGGCACTCGCTTCGTATTCGTTCGTCACTGTACTTGCTTATGGAAGAATCAATAAGCAAGCGTCCACTAGATCCTACATAGAACAAGGAGACCTTTTAGAAGATTAATACTGCGTATCTAGAAAATAGAGTGCGCAAGCGACCAGGTGCGGAGCTAGTCCGGTCGCATGTCAAATATCAAACCGCCTGTAGTTCACCGCGTTTCAGTGGAGTGCCAAGTCTGAAACAAAGTCCTACCGCGAAGCGAAACGACTGATTCGCATCCTAATAACATTAATTCTTCTCAGGTATCTTTTTCTCTTCCCCTCTCCATCGCTCTGTGAGCGCGGGTCCTGTTCAAAAGCGAGGTAGTGACCATTTCCAAGCATCCATCAGCAGGTGGCGTAAGCCCGAATCCCTCAGTCCAACGCCGCCTATCAGCACTCTAGCAAGCGAACCAACCCTCGACAGACCGCCATTTGTGGCTGCAGATCGGACCTCCAGCTTCCGCCGCAGGGTATTGTTCAAGACATCTGGCATTATTGTACGAAGGCTGGCCTTCTACTACATCTGCCGACGTGAGCGGACCCCGATATATTGTCACCTCGGTACTTTACAACCCAACCGATATTGCTGCATGCGGTAGCACGTCTCGCCCGCCGCCCCCTTCGACGACCGCCTCTCGAGGCCCGCCGCATTCTTCCCGCCGCTGACACACCGCGGGATCTGCCGGAACAATCTCTACATCACTTCTTCGCGATAATATTTGATATTCTCTGCACATAATGGCACCCTCCGCGAACGCCGGAAACGGCGCAACGGCGCACATGGCGACTACAACACTGAAGGTCGGGGGCATGACATGCGGCGCATGCACGTCTTCAGTGGAGTCAGGCTTCCAGGGCGTGAATGGAGTGGGCAGTGTCTCTGTCAGTCTGGTCATGGAGCGCGCGGTGGTACAACACGACCCAGAAGTCATATCGACCGACGAAGTGAGAGAGATAATAGAAGACCGAGGGTTCGACGCTGAGGTTCTCTCCTCAGATGTTCCACTAGCTGCACCAGACGACTTCTTGAGTGATTCGGAAGAAGAGGATGAGCCGGAGGTATCGTCAATTGCGACTACAACGCTGTCAGTGGAAGGCATGACATGTGGGGCATGTACATCGGCAGTGGAGGGTGCATTCAAGGACGTCGCGGGCATCAAGCACTTCAGCATATCGTTACTCTCCGAGCGCGCCGTAATCGAACACGACACGAAAGTAATATCTCCAGAAACATTAGCCGAGACGATTGAAGACGCAGGCTTCGATGCGAAGGTGTTGGACACGGTAGCTCAAGTTACTGACCGACCACGGAGTAAGAAAGAGAAGAAATCCAAGACTTTGACTACCACTGTCGATGTTGAAGGCATGACCTGTGGCGCCTGCACGTCTGCGATCGAGAGCGGTTTTAAAGATGTCGAGGGTGTTTACCAGTTCAATATTAGCTTACTGGCAAATCGCGCCGTGTTAGTCCACGATCCCGCCAAGCTTACGGCTGAGCAAATAGTCGAAATAATAGAGGACAGAGGTTTTGATGCAAGGGTGCTGTCGTCTGTCGATGGAAGTGTACAGCAAGGCTCAGCGAACGAAGGTCCTATACATCTCAAGATCTACGGGTTACCAAATCAGAAAGCAGCAGAGGAGCTAAAAGCCTTGCTCCGGAAACAGCCCGGTGTTAAATCGGCATCAATCAACTTCAGCACCTCACGAGCAGTCATTCAACGGGATCCGCAAAGCATTGGCTTGCGAGCAACGGTCGAAACCATCGAAAGTGCTGGCTACAATGCTATTGTTTCCGATTCTGACGACAACAACGCCCAACTGGAATCACTAGCGAAGACCAAGGAGATCATGGAGTGGAAGCGAGCGGTCAGGGTCTCCGCGTGCTTTGCGGTACCAGTCTTCTTAACGAGCATGCTGTTCCCTATGTTTCTGCCATTCCTCGACTACGGAAGCTTCCGTATCACGGCCGGTGTCTATCTTGGGGATCTAGTTTGTCTCGCTCTCACCATTCCTGTTCAGTTCGGAATCGGCAAGCGGTTCTACGTATCGGCATACAAGTCGCTCAGCCATGGTTCACCTACCATGGATGTCTTAGTTGTTTTGGGAACCTCGGCTGCTTTCTTCTTTAGCTGCGCCTCGATGCTTGTGTCACTGCTCGTAGCGCCGCATTCAAAGCCTACCACCTTGTTCGACACTAGCACCATGCTGATCACATTCATATCAATTGGCCGCTATCTCGAGAACAAGGCAAAGGGTCAGACATCCAAAGCTTTGTCAAATCTCATGTCTTTGGCGCCATCTATGGCTACTATCTACGCTGATCCCATCGCGGCTGCCAAAGCTGCCGAAGGGTGGGACGTCGCCGACGAAAAGGATTCACGTCAGTCCAAGGAAGGCAATGCTATAGAGGAGAAGGTCATTGCTACAGAGCTTATTGAAGTTGGCGATGTGGTAATCCTTCGACCTGGTGATAAGATTCCGGCCGATGGCACTGTCACTCTTGGGGAGTCTTATGTCGACGAAAGCATGGTCACTGGTGAAGCGATCCCAATTCTCAAAAAGAAGGGCACTCTGCTCATGGCAGGTACTGTCAACGGCGCTGGAAGATTGGACTTTGTTGTTACTCGGGCTGGACGCGACACTCAACTTAGCCAGATTGTCCGTCTTGTACAAGAAGCCCAGACAAGCCGCGCTCCCATTCAGCGTCTAGTCGACACGGTGGCTGGATACTTCGTTCCGATCATCATCACTCTTGGCCTTGCCACGTTCGTCGCCTGGATGGTACTCAGCCATGTCCTTCCTTACCCACCCAAAGTCTTCCTCGACCATGCCAGTGGTGGAAAGCTTATGGTTTGCGTCAAGCTCTGCATTGCCGTCATTGTTTTCGCTTGTCCTTGCGCTTTAGGCTTAGCTACCCCGACTGCCGTCATGGTCGGTACTGGTGTGGGCGCTGAGCAGGGCATCCTCGTCAAAGGTGGTGCTGCTCTGGAGACTGCTACCAAGGTCAATCACATCGTCTTTGACAAGACTGGAACGCTTACCGTTGGGAAGATGAGCGTGTCGAAGGCTAAAATTCATGGCGAGTGGGGCACGGATGCAAAGAAGAACCTCTGGTGGACTCTCATCGGCCTTGCAGAGATGGGCTCTGAGCATCCCACTGCCAAAGCTATCGTCAGTTCCGCAAAGGAGCACCTCCGGCTTAGTCCAGAAGGTCATCTCGACGGCTCTGTGGGTGACTTTGAGGCCGTCGTCGGCAAAGGTATCACCGCGAACGTAGAAGCGGCTCTGTCGCGCGAGCGCACCCGATACCGTGTCTTCATTGGTAACGCTGAGTACCTCCTTTCCGAGGGAATCAACGTTCCCGACTTTGTAGAGGAGCCTCTCACGCCTGCGACTACACGTTCTTCAAACCCAAGAGCGGGCACCCAGACCCGCTCCGCCGGCATCACGACTATTCACACAGCAATCGACAAGACCTACACCGGCACGCTATCTCTCTCCGACACCATCAAACCTTCCGCCCGTGCCGCCGTCCTCGCCCTCCGCCGCCTCGGCATGACTGCATCTATCGTCACGGGCGACACCTCATCTTCTGCCCTGGTCGTTGCTTCTCAAGTCGGCATCGATCCCGAAGACGTGCACGCTTCCGCCAAACCCGCCGACAAGAAAGCCATTATCGCCGACCTGCAGGCTCGCGGTAAGGTTGTTGGCATGGTCGGCGACGGCATCAACGACTCTCCCGCGCTCGCGTCAGCCGACATAGGCATTGCGCTATCCACCGGAACGGACGTCGCCATGGAAGCCGCATCAATCGTGCTGATGAGCACCACCGATCTCCTTGCTATCCCCGCCTCGCTCTGCCTCAGCAAAGCCATCTTTAACCGCATCAAGTTGAACCTCGCTTGGGCGTGCATGTACAACGCCATCGGTCTGCCCTTTGCCATGGGCTTCTTCCTCCCATGGGGTCTTAGTCTGCACCCTATGGCTGCAGGCGCGGCGATGGCATCTTCCTCCGTCTCCGTGGTTGCCTCTTCGCTGCACCTCAAGTTCTGGAGCCGCCCGAAGTGGATGAAGGTTTCTTCGCTGGATCCTGGCGCCGAGGTCCCTGAGAGCGAGAAGGAAGCGGAGAGACTGGAATTCGAGAAGAAGGGGCTGTTTAGCACGGCGGTGGAGTGGGTGAGGGAGGCGATCGCAGCGAGGAAGAGGAATAGGGAGGAGGCTGGGTATGTGCCGTTGCAGAATATGGCAGAGCATTAGACATAGAGGGGACGTGTTGGTCTTTGCTTTTTGATGCTGATGCCGGATACCATGTGCACTTTGCTGCAGCTCTTTCTTACATAATTAATATTTCCTAGCTTAGCGTCGCTATGTGCTTATGTGTATATACTGCGTCTTTTTCTTGAATATTGTGTTTTCCTCTATACGTTGAGCGTTGTTCCTGAGAACTGGCAGTGTTAACTAGTGTCTTGTGCAATGAAAAACCCAGAGCAGTAATATTTGTATCTTTATCTTTCTTCGTTTTCAACTTTGTGACGGTGAATAACCCGCAATCGATTGTGAGTGTCGCAGTGTTTAGTAGGGTAATAAACTACGCTCAATGGAAAGAGGTAGAACGTTTAAGAGTTATATACGCTATTTAACACAAATCGAGTTCCTTGTTAAGCGTTCTACCACGGCTTCTCGAAGCTCGCGAAGCATCAAAGTTGACTTAGGTGACAATGATCCAACGGAACACCTACTTCTCCGCAACATGTCGCGCAATGCAGTATTCCCTCATCTCACACGCCCGTCTCAAGCCTAAATCCCCCCCCCACAACAAATAATCTTCCATCTTCTCCTCGCCACACACCTGCACCAAAACATCCCGCAGCATCACAAACGACGCACTCTCGGCAAAGCTCACCGGCTCGAACGCCCCGCGCACCACAAACCTCTGTACGCGCAGCACCATATTGGTCGCCATCCAGATGACGCTGACGGCGCTCGGGTCCACCAGGCGCTCCTGGTAGGGTCGCAGGTCCTCGGGCCAGCAGCCGTCCCAGCACACGCGCACAGCGACCTCCTTCTACACGCGCATCAGCAGGCGCAGCACCGCGAAGTAATCGATGCGGTTCACGGCAGGCACGGCGGCCTCGCCCTCCCCTTTCTCCTCGCCAGAGTTGGAGAATTCATGCGCTACCACGCGCTCCGCAGTGCGCACCAGGTCAGCCGCAGGCTGCGCAAACACCTTTTGACGCAGGAGGTCCTTGCCGCCAGAAATATGCTTATCCTTTGCGCGTAGGAGGGCGCCCAGAAAAAGCTCGTCGCCCAGCTGGCTCTCGTAGAAGGCCTCGTGGGCGGACAGGCTCAGTACGTCGGCCCTGACTCTGCGCTTGTCGAGGAAGGGGCGCACGCACTCGTTTGTGGGCTTCGTGTGCATGGAGCCGCATTTTCCCCTGTTCACTTTGGCCCCGAGCGCGACGTTCAGGCGCCTCCAGCAGCCGTCCAGGTCGGAGCGGGGACGCTCGACGTGGACCATGGGGCCGAAGAGGGTCCAGAGGGTTTCGAGGAAGGGGGGCACCCGCGGAGACGAGGAGCGTATAGATTTGGAGCGTCATGGTGAGGATGCCTTGGACGTTGTGGAGTTGGAGGCCGATGGCGGTGGCGCGGGCGAGGTTGCAGGATAAGACTTGGGGAGACGCCAGATACACAGTGTCGGGGTGGGAGATTCTGGGGGTGATGGCCCCAAGGCGGTTAGCAGAGGGGCCGGGGGTGTACTTACAGGAGCCGGCTACCCAGGGCATCTGTACGTACAGGTCGAAGGATTTGTGCGAGGCGAATTTGTCGAACATGATGGTGGTTTGTTCGAGGGCACCACTTCCCCAGTTTAGCAGCCCGTCGAAGTAGCTATCTTCGCACATCGTCCTCAGCTTCTTAATCGACGCAGTGAGTTGTCTGGTAAACTACAACACACGGATGCGGCAGTTATAAGGGCCTGTCGCTGTGTTCCCCCGGAAACTGCGGTAAGATTCGAGCATCAAATGCAAACCCACCACCAACGCGATCTGCACACCGTCGGGGATCGATCCAGAAAGCTCGGAAACTAGCGGGGTTGTAAAAAAAACATTGCGGGTAGGTTATCTGGCAATCGGCTATGGGACTGCACGGGTGAACTCGATTATGGTCATCCATCTGTCCCTGGTAGTGCTTACGGTCTTGGTAGGTCGGCTGTTGATATGTGCTGCGCAGGAGTGCTTGAACAATGTTTCGATCAGCGGCATAGCGCTTTTGAAACGCTGCCTCGAAAGAGCCTTCCTGACCTTTGGCACAGCCGTTCATGGCGCCTTCGGCCTGGTTCCCACAGCGTAATTTGGAGAACTGCTCGCGCAAGGCTGCCTCATCAGTGGGGGTTGGAAAGTAGCTCTCGAGCTTTTCCATGTCAGGATTCCAGTCCAAGAGGGGGTCTTTGGAGTCGACGCGGTGGAGAAATGCTTGCACTTCCACCAGCGGCCAAGCAAATCCCGCGCCGTTTGTTAATTCGCGAAATGGCACTTGGTCTTTCGCGTCGCTTTCTGTCGTTTGAGCACTTTTTTCCTGGCTCTGATTGCGCATTTTCTCGTGGAAGACTTTTTCGTACTCATTGAAGGCACCCTCATATTTACAATGTTGTAAGCCCAATTCGTCAGCCAGCCAGCAAAGCTCAGCGGCATGGAACCGCTCTCCACAGACGCCCATATGTCTTTTATGAGTAATACGAGATCTCGATCCTCCGTGGCAATAAATTGCAGTGCCAGGCGCTCCTCGATGGGATTGTCGTCTATGGCGGAAGATTTTGGGTCGGGATCATTGGCATCCTCGGGAGGCAGCGAGACGGAGCTACTAAAGTTGGGCTCACTCTCGATGCGATTACTTAGTATTTCGAATATGTTGCCCGAATCCAGAACTACCGACGCGACTGGTGTTGGCCCGGATTGTACGGACCGCGTACTGCTTTTTTTCTCGCGTGAAGTCGTCAACTGTCCTGGGAAGAGGACTTGATAAGCTTGCGCCAAAGTCTCGTTGAAATGTTTGCGGCGTTCTGTAGATGCTGCGGTATCCTCTGAAGCGTCGTCTAGCGATTCGCAACATCTTGTGAGTTTATTACGATTCACCAAGAGTAGCTTGAAAGCGTCTTGAATACGTCGGGGCGGCTTCACTCGCTTCTTGCCGAATATTTTTGCGCGTTCCGATATTCCCGACACCGTCGCATGCTTCCTGCTTGCAGCGAACCCGTTCCCACGCTCATTTCGATTCTCGGAGGTGAGCCAGGCTACAACGATGTTTGTGCTGCGCTTGTAGATCTTGAAATCCGATTATAGCGAAGCGGGAAGAGAGCTGTTTGTACTCTCTGGCGAAATTACTGCTTCTATTGCCATGAGAAACTGAGAGATCCCGCAGACGGTTGAACCTTCTTCTATCTGCAATAGATATCAACACTTTCACTATCTATATCGCGACCTAGGTACTGTATTTACGCGTCTAGACGTGGTACAACATATAGATGAAATAGTAACCAATACAGTGTTACGAAGTGGAGGATGATTGAGGATGTGATGAAGGATTGATGTCGAGGCAGTGAACTCATTGATGGGATCGGGCCCCACCTTCAATAAATGCACAGACCCTGGAACGCTACCGCTGCCCACTCTCTCGCGGAAAGCTCAACATTGGCCATCAGGACCCGACATTTGGATTAATAGCCAGTGTGTTACCCCATAATGAGTAATACAACAGGCGACTTTCAACTTCACGCGAGAGCGCCTGATCACCTCAACCTGCTTGCAAACCCGGGCAAAGTGGGTCTGCACGTCCTCGACATCTTCCTGAAACCGATATGAATCTTCGCAGCTTCTCCAAGCCACGGCACAACGCTATACAAAAACACTGTAATTGCCTCAAACGCAACGATTCCAAAAATCTGAAAGCCAAGCGGTCCCAACTGAACCACGGCACTGAAAGCGATATGTACCCCTGCAACGAAATCCACGATTACGATACAGTCTCGCCAGCAACAGCAATAACTGAAATGGTAGAAGTAGCCGGAAAGCCTGGGAGTAGAAAATGGCTAAAGCAGCGCCCAGCGGAATGACAATGCAGGCAAAAAACCGTCCAATGCCATGCCCAAAAACGCCTGGCTATCATAGTATGTAATGCACAAATTAAATATATAGAGCTCGCTTGCCACCACCCCTAGACTGTGGTATCTTAGAAGATGCGTAAGGAAAAGTTATCTGAAACCAGGGAAGATCTTATGCAAGCCGCGTTTCCACCGCGAGCGAGGCTGTTCCTCGTCGTCGGCGTCGGACGGGGCATTTCGGTTCCCAAGGAGCGCAAGCGCCCGTTGACGAGCCCACTCTCTTCGTTGTTGTGAGTGACTGGGTGGAGGTTCGGGGCATGACTCAGCACCATTCACGCGTGAAGGCGGTGGTGCTGCGACGATCTCTGGAGGCGCATTCGTGGCTATAGAATCGGTCGCTGGTTGTACGCTTGGTCCTGGTGTCATTTCAATGTCTGCGTGTCGTGGCTGCGTCCTTGTTGGCGCGCTGAATATTCTTCGACCGTTCGTGACGGCGCCGACTCGTGCCCGGAGAGAGTCATATGCGCCAGGAAGGCGAGCTACAATGTTTCCGGGCGAAGGAGTATGATTTGAAGCGTTGCGTGCTCGTCTTTGATTGAGTGCCCGTTCCCGTCGAACCATGATATTGGTGATCTTCGGGGGGCAATAACCAGGCGGTAGTACGCTCTGTTTACATATGGGGCAAAGGCTACTGTTGTTGAGCAGGAATGGATCTATGCAGTCGACGTGGAAAATGTGGCGGCATGGCAATTCCCTGACCTGGGATTCGTTAGGCTCGAAGTCGTCCAAGCAAATCGGACAAGTCGATTGTGCGAACACTGCGGAAGTTCGGTTTGTGGGTGGAGCATCTGGAGCGGAGGCACGTCGGCTGAGCGGATTTGGCTTCAGCCCAGCCTCACTTTTGATACTGCCTGGGTTGACTTGCGTCTTGTCGCTATCGTCAGGCTCACCAAGATAAGCGTACACCGGCAACTTCATCAGATAGTCTTCGGGCACGTTAAGTCGCTTAACACCCAGTGCTTCTAGATCAACTTCGCCCCTGATGACGCGTTGCCGGAGCGCATTGCGTCGCCTCCTCTGCACGATGTGCATGCAAAACGATGTAGCGCCGATGACTAAGAGGAGCACACCGAGCACTATGACTAGGAACACCCATAGGCTAGGAAGTTGGGTGCGGGAATCGATGGAAACCTTCGCCCACAAGCGGATATAATCTGTCGAGTCAAACTCCTGCTTGAGCAAATCTCCATAAGGGACGTCAGAGACGTTGCCCGAATACAGGCGAAGTTGCTCAGCAATGAGAGAGCCACTTGCTCCCGGGATAGCATAAGTAGGGAACTGATTAGCGAATTGCCAACTCCCGCCATCTCCCAAAGCCCATGCTGGATCGTTCGTTTCGGGCGGGGTATTCGTGTCATTGTCCGGCTTGTAGACGAAGAAAGCTTTGACGGGCTGATTTCGGGCTGTCGCGAAGTACTCGAGCATGCAGGTAGGAGAGAACCAAGGAGCCACAGCAATGAGAGCATAGCCAGTCCCTGCCGGAAGTTGGCGAGGTCGCGTAGCATTGTTCGAAACATACTGTTCCTCAGACTTCCGACACTCTTCCGTCTGTAGGTCGGGTACGAATAGGAGGCCGAATGGATCGTCGCCGTGCTCGACGCCTTTCGAAGAGAGCGTCTGTATGCTGTTGCGTATGGGGAAGTAGAAGCTTTCGTTTAACTGCAATTGGTGGCTGCTTAGTTTATCATTTGGAACGAGGTGCAGCAGGTTCTCGGATGAGCGTACGGGAAGGGCATCGAACTCATCATCGACGCGCTCGGTTCGATACGGATCGGGAAAGGCAACGGTGATTATTTGAATGCCCTCAGCACCTGTGGTGCAGCACAGTCAGCATATGATCCGGGCATGCGATCGGGTGACGTACTCATGGCGGCGATTGGACGGTGGAGGCAGGATCAAACGAATGCAGTTGCGCACGCTATCATCAATCTTAAGGCATATACAGGCAACTACGCGAACATTCGGGTCATGGCGAGGCATGTGAAGGCAACGAGAGAATTGTAGGGAAGGTGGGGAGGGGAACGAGCAGCCAGAGATGGCGATGGCTGGTGCGGAGGCTGGTGGGAGGGGCCTGGACGACGATCGACGCGCCGAGCCATGCATGAAGCTTAGCAAAGCTTATTAGGTGAGGCGTGCTCGTGTGTTACCCCAGGATGAGCAATACAATGGCCAAACTTCAGCGAGCAGACGTCTTAAGATGTGTCTGCGTCTGTTCTGCATGGGCCGTCATGAAGGCTGAGCTGGAGGTTACTCGGTGAGGGTTACGTGGGTAGCACCTGCCTGGCTCCCGGATCGCGACTGCCAGTGCCAATGCGCGAGTAACGTGATCCACCAAACAACGCACGGTCCCAGGCAACGCCTACTTTTACTAAATATACTATAAATTTTAAAAATTAGTATCTTTATAATTATATATAATATAGATACTACGATTGCAGATTTAGAATTATTAAAATTTAAAGATAAATTTAAAGATAAATCTAATTATATATAACTTATAAAAAAACATATTATTAATTAAATAACGGTATTACAAAGGTAGCAAGGTATTTAGAGTATATAATAAAATAATAACTTAAAAATATAACTTTTTAACTACTTATAAAAATTAAAGCTTATAAAATATATAGATAAGCTTTACAAATGCGGAATACCTCTTATAAAATAAATAATATAAAATTTTATAGCTTAAATAGAAAAAAAAAACAAAAAAAAATTAAATAAATTACTTTTTTAAGCGTAATAATATTAAGCTTATAAATTAATAGATTATCCCTATTAATGCCTAGCTATCGGTATACACATATCCCATCGCCTAAGGCTGCTTAATGCTGCCCAACGTACCGCCTCGATCCTACTTTGGTCCGACTCGCACCGAGCCCATGTATACCTTCGTAGCACCCACGTTTATAGATAGAATATACCAATAGCAATATACAAGACATTTGTTACTATTATCACCCGTACAATTATATAAAGGCCTACTAACACTAATTAGTAATTGCATAGCAGTTATAGACAGTTAGGTTAAAAGAGACAGATCCTATAGCCCCGCGCGTTCTCTAGTTATCTATATTAGCAACAGAGTTATCTGTGCTAAGTTTACTATTAGCTATATTAGGCGTCTTATCTAGCTTAAGACTAACTATTCTAGCCGTATTAGAGCGTTCCAAGACGCAGTCTATACACGCACCAACCCCTATTTAGTCGCGCTTAACCTGTGTATAATCTAAGACTACTAACAAGTCCCTAGCAAACACAGCTAGCACGATACGCGTTAATAATAATAAATAGTAAAAAAAATAGCTAGTAGTAAAAAAGGCTATACGCTTACACGAGAGGAGTTGCTAGGAACTACTAATCTAAAGGCAAGAGAGTAGCGTTACATTAATCTAAAAATCTAGGACAATAAGATCGTAGCCCTAAATAATAAGGTAGACGTAACTATAGCAATAACATACATCGCGCGTGTAATCGCGGACTACATAAATTAGCCTATAGCAAATACAGAGCTCTTTAGTAAGTTCTATTAGGACTTTAAAGGATAGAATAAAGCCATGTTCTGGCGTACGCATATAGTATATACTAAGGAACTAAAGCAGATCCTTTACTTTAAGGGCGTGTACACTAGTCGTGTTAACATGTTACTAAGCAAAGCTATAGCTAAATTACTACGCATAGAGGATTACCTAAAATAGCTAGATAATTAGTTCTAATCTACTACCTTTAACAAGCAGTCAGCCGCGTATATGCTATAAGAGTAGATAATACTAAGATAATACACTATAGGATTAATATAACCCACGAACGTGGGGACAGCAGGTTAAACCTAGAGCTAAACCTCTATAAGGGCAGGAGACCAGGACGCAGAGGATTAAAGAACTTACGCTTAAGATAAGACACGCATCTAAGATCGAGCTAGTTAATAATTAGATTAAGGACAATAACTTATAGAACTACTTATAGAAATAATTAAATAGACACTATAGGCAGACTAGCGACAGCAAAGTTAATAACCTCCTTTTTTATATAATAACTTTAATAGATTCCGCGAATACACACCAGCATACCTATAACGTCTAAAGGGATAAAGCGTCCCTCTAATTATGCCTTTAGGTGACACAGACCCGTATAAGGCAATTCCCCCAATCAAGTTTAGCAACGAGAAACTGGATCCAAAGACAATTAATGTCTTTACTAAGATATAGGACCGTAAGAAGAAGTACACAGGGAAGCCATATAACCTTCTAGATAATAAGCTAAAGATTTTTTATAGTATTTACTATTACGCAGATATCTAACTAGACTAATTCTATATAGTCTTTCCGCGGATCCTGGAAGGCCGTGCACAAGAGTATTACCTCTACTTTATTAATTAGTAGACGGACATATTCCTAACTGTGTACATAAAGCTGAAGAACCACTTTAATACAGATATTAATTATAGCTACTACTACGCGGACTGGATAACGATATTTTTTATTAAAGTCTGTAGGGAGAATCTTGACAAGACACCCTATAAGGTCCTTAACATTATGCTAGACAAGCTCTAGTTGTGTTAGAGGGCTCTTGGCCAGTAGTACATAGGAGAATATGCGCTCTGGACGACTATAATCACAGCATGCTAGGGCGTTAAAGAGTTTGTGATGGCGCTCTATAGGCTGTCCCTGGAGTGTGAGGTCCTGTTTGGAGATCTACGATCTTTGATTAAAAACTCGCTTGCTATAACTACCTCTGTTAACTTTACTAAGACAGACTATAATAACTAGCACTACTTAGACTGTTAATATACTATTAATAGCTCTAGAAGAACGCAAGAGGATTACAACTTATAAAGTATATAAGGCAAGTTTATTAGTAGACGTGGCTAACCTTAGCAGCGTTCTAGAGACAACCTATAGACTAACACATAAAGTAATAAGAAGTGCTACATCTGCGGTAAGATAGGCTATTAGTCTATAAACTATACGCTTAAGGAAAGAAGGCAATCTAAGGTATAGTACATTATATACTATAATATTATAGGCGAGTAAATAGAATTTATAATATTCCTTGTTACGTACGAAGGGGAAGAAGTTAACTAGTTTTTTAAAGAGGAGCAAGAGGAAGAGGAAGAGGAAGAGGACTAAAGACTAGTAGTTAAGTACCTTATAAATTAGGCTTTTATGCACTAGGTAACTAGAGATAACGTCTATAGGTATAAAAAACTTATAACGCCAGTAACGTAGTTCCTTATTAAGGACCGCTACTTACAAGTTACGTACTAGGGTATTCTCCCTAACACTAGTGCCTCTAACGTATTAATAGCTGGAAAGGAGCAATTTTAGGCGCTCTAAACTAAGGATCCTATAGTAACTTTAGACACGTCTACTACTAGAAACGCATTAGTTTAATTTAGTAAAGAAAGTATTACTATATTAATTAGAACTACGCACGTGCGTATAGAGATTAAAAAGATTAAATTTAAGGTCTTAGATATACTAACCCTGTTTCTTCTTTATCTAAAAGACATAGATTAGTTGCACGTATACTTTAATAATACTATAGATTAGCTAGTATAAGGGAAAGCAACCTTCCTAGTAATTCGCAAATAGGGATATCTATAGTTCTACCTAAGTAAGGCAGAGCACGCGCGGGTATTCCTTATAGAAACTAAGCTCTAACGTCTATATTAGAGGTTTAGGCACCTAGCTATTAAATGGCTAATATAACTGCTTAAACATGTAGGGCATAATAACGTGGATAAATAGCTACTCCGCGAGATCTAAAAGTTATACTACTACTACTAAGCATACGATTAAGTGCCACGACGATTTAAATTCTAGCTAAAAGATAACTAGGAATTTAACTTTAAGATTTTTGTAGATATAATATACCTAAGTGGGAAGCCAGTGCTTTACGTAATTAATTTAGCTACAACCTTTAATAGCGCTCGATTTCTACGATTTATAAGTGCGAAAGACACCTAAGAGGCAATCCATTTACTATAGATTAATACGTACCAAGGGTCGCTAGACATTATTACCTACAACGCAGGTACTAACTTCGCATCTATTAAGTTTAGATCTAAGGTAAAGATTATAGGAATTACCTGTAAACAGGTGCTAGTAGAGGCTCACTAGTCTATTAGTAAGGTAAAAAGGTACTATACACCTCTTAGACGCGCGTATAAGATTATGAGGGTAGAGCTTAACTCCAGCACTAGCGACGTCGCAGTGCTATAGATAGTAGTTAAGGCTGTTAACGACACCGCTGGCCCAGACGGACTTGTACCCACGCTACTCGTCTTCGGCGCATACCCTCGGGTATCCATGGACTCGCCACCATCACCATCGACAATACGTCGCGCTAAAGCAATCCAGAAAGCAATAAAGGCGCTGCGGAGGGCCGCAGCAGAACGTGCAGTAAGCAACGCACTTAACACTAAGAATAGGCTAAATATAGATAAGTTACTCTTACTACCTCTATAAAGTAAGGTAATAGTATGGCGTGAGAAGAATGGATAGCAAGGGCCATACAAAATTATTAATATAAAGAATTACGATGTTACTATAGATATAATTAACGGCTTAATAACGTTCCAATCTATAGTTATAAAACCTTACTACTAAGATATAACTACAGACGTAATTCTAGCCGCAGATAAAGGGGAAGGACTAATTACTACTAAATAGTAGCTACTAGTAGCTACACAGCCGACCTAGCCACGCAAGCGGGGCCGCCCGCCTAGATCTAAGAATAAGCGTACAGTGTAGTACCTAACGAGGAAGGAGGAGGACGATTACGCCCTAGCTATTAAGCTACGTAATAATAGCGTGATTAACACCCTAGGCGCCCCTTTTGAAGCATCTAACTAGAAAGAGATTAATGACCTTATTAGTCGTGGAGTGTTTAGTTTTAAGCTATTTAACCTAACTATATATAATAGGTATTATATCTTTAAGTCGCGCATAGTTCGCGAAGTTAAAGGCAAGACTATAGTCCTGTATAAGAAATTACGACTTGTTATTTAAGGCTATAATAATAAGGGTAAACACGAAATCCTAACGTAGTTACTAACTATCTAACAAGCTAGTTAGCGCTTAATACTAGCCCTGGCACCTATATTACTTACTAAAGGCATGTCTATAGAACTACGCAATATTACACAGGCATACCTATAGGCATAAACTAAGCTATTCCGCACGATTTTGGCGCACCTGCCTAAGGAGCTTATAATAAAGTATTCTAAGGGTACAATTATTCGCGTGATTAAGCCACTATATAGAATCGCAGAGGTAAGAGTTTACTAGTTTGTTACGTACTAAGGACACCACTACAAAGAGCTCGACATGGCTACATCTACGTATAATCTATGCCTCTTGATCACGAACGGAGAACTAGAAACGTTTAGTATAGTAGGTCTATAAATAGATAATACGCTCGCGATCGTAATACCTGCATTCTCTAGCGCAGAGGACGCCGCGCTCTAGAAAGCCAACTTTTAAGCCAAGCTAAAAGAGAGACTATCTAAAGAGGTACTACTAAAGTTTAATAAATGCACCCTTACGTTGCGTAGAGACGCTATTTAACTAACGCAAAAGGGGTAAGGAGCTAAAATTAATACTATTAATTTAAAGGTAATAGACTAAGCATAAAGGTATATAGAGTAGCGCGCGCGCGGCGCGTACATTACTTCTATCTACTAACCTAAAGTATCTTTTGACCTTTCTATAGCTACGCAAATACAGCAACCTGTAGATATAGACTATAAGAAACTTAATTACTAACTAAAGTAGCAAGCTAAGAACTTATAGTAAGGATTATAGTATATTCCCCTTAACCTCGCTATAGCTAAATTAATAGTATTTATAGATAGTTCTTTTGTAAATAACTAAGACCTTAGCTTACAGCTAAGGTACCTACTTATCCTTATTAATAAGTCTGGTAAATAAGATAATACGTTCGACATACGTGGCAACGTAATCTATTAGAGTTTAACTAAATGTAAACGCGTTACTAGAAGCGTCTTAGCATTAGAGATATATAGCATAGTTAGCGGCGTTAATATCGCTATTACTATCTTAACAACACTTAAGATAATTACAGAACGCCTAGGTCTACCGTCGATCCCACTCGTTGTATGTACAGACTTATACTCACTGTATGAGTGCCTTGTCAAACTTGGCACCACGAATGAGAAGCGCCTAATAATCGATATTATGGCACTCCGCCAGTTGTACGAGCGCCGTGAGATCGCGGAGATCTAATAGATTAATAGTAAAGATAACCCTGCGGACGCACTTACAAAAGCCACGCCAAATCGCGCACTTAAACAATTTATTAATAGTAACATGCTATTAATACGAGTAGAGGGATCTATGCAGCGACCTACGGAATAGTGTGCTACGATAATAAAAGGTTACTAGTGTTGGTATACACATATCCCATCGCCTGAGGCTGCTTGATGCTGCCCAACGTACCGCCTCGATCCTACTTTGGTCTAACTCGCACCGAGCCCATGTATACCTTCGTAGCACCCACGTTCATAGATAGAATATACCAATAGCAATATACAAGACATTCGTTACTGTTATCACCCGTACGATCGTACAAAGGCCTACCAACACTAGCGCTATTATATTAATTTAGTCTTTAAATATAAGCTTATTTTTAAGCTACTAAGCAATAAAATTACCTAATATAACGTTAAGCCTTATAATATTTATAATACAAATAAGAAGGGCTTCCTTATTAAAATACTTATTAAAATAAAGAGAGTCTTTACATGGCCATGACGTAAGGCAAGGCTACGCTAGTAGGTTATTTAAAATAATAATTATAAGTAAATAATAATAGTTATATATATTTATACTAATAGTATACCCTTATAGCTAGCGTTAATTTATTAAGCTATATTTAACTAAATATAGGATACTTAGTTATAAAACTTTAACTTAGCTATTTATAAAACCTTTTTTACTTTATTATTAAGTAAGTAAACTAATAACGATTTAGGCATTATATAGCTTAAATAAGTATTTAATTAAAAGATAAAAGTAGAAGTAAAGCGCTTATATTACTTATATATCCTTAATAGCTATAAATTACATATTATAATAGATTTTATTAAATATTATAACAAGAACTAAATCTTACTTACTATACTACCTCCTTATAGTACCTATACGCTTTAGCCACTTGACGTCACGCTTTTTAAGCCTCTCTCGACGGCGTACTCTACAGAGCTTAGTAACTCTATGTATAATTGCCAGGGCATCTCCTCTATCACTAAACGAGACTTCTACCGCCTTTTCCACCGCGCCTGGCACACGGCCTTCACAAAATCGAATATCGAGGCGGGATTTGAAGCTACAGGGCTGTCGCCTCTTGACGCAGAGGTAGTACTGAAGAGGTTCAAATTAAAAGAGGTAGAGAGGCCCTCATTGAGCGAAAGCACTACGTCAGTACTCTCTGCCTCTGACTAGCGCAAGATCGAGCGTTTGCTGAGGCAGGTAGTGGAGGACGTACACAATTCTCGATCTCGTTAGCTCTCTTAGACAATTCACACTATCGCTATACAAAAGCAGCTACTACAGCACGAAAACGAGAGGCTTCGTGAAGCTCTTATAAACAAGAAGAAGCGTCGCTAACGTGGAAAGCCCCTCCTACTTAAAGCACCGCAGGAATATAATAGTAGCGCGGTTTTTTAGTCTCTGTTAAGGTCCCAAAGGGGTAGCTGGTCCATAAGGGGCTAAGGTTAGTTCTCGGGCAGGAATACTATAGTAGGACAAGAGAGGGTTGTAGTAATAGCTTGCGCTTGTCACTAGGGCGTTAGTATTAAAGGTGTGTATAACACAATCAAATCAACAAGGTTGCTTATTCAGATCCAAACGATAGATTAATAAACAGGTTAAACACGAATGCTATAAGGGTATTCGTGCTAGGTTATATACATGGTTATTTCTGCTATCCCCCGTTCCCTTCCATCCGGGATGGTTCTGCTTGGCGGGATGGTAGATCACGTGACCTCGGTAGTGCAGTCCCACCTTGGGTTACCCCGCTGCGCTCACCGTTGGTTGTTCTTTGTTGCGATTGTTCAGATCTCAACAGTCTCTTATAAAGGTTTAATAGGCTTATAAGTGCTAAGCTTAAAAGGATACTAATAAAAAGGCTTTATAACTTTATAAATTAAAAAAGTAAAAGGTAAAACAGTTTTAAGAGAAAAAAAAATAAGTTATACTTAAAAAAAGCACGTAATTATAATTAGTAGTAAAAAAATTATACTTTTAATAGTATTAAGCTAAAATTTATAAGCGTAAGGAAATGCGTATTATAAAATAAGTTAAAAAGTAACTTTATTAAGATTTATAAGCTTCTAAAAAAATGTAATAGATAACACGTAAAGTCTTTTTTATTACTTATAGCACCTTTTATAGTCTTTAAGGCTATTAAGGTAGTTAAGATACTTATTAAAAATATAAGATTTTTTATACGTAAAGAAACGCGCACTTATAAAATTTAGTTTTTATAGTATTATTATATATAATTTATTACTTTTAATTAAATTATCTAGCTTTTTTATCTACTCTTATAAAAAAACGTAGTATTTATAGCACCTACATCGCGTTATAAAGTTTTATAAGTTATATAGCAGGCATCGCTAAAAGTAGGCGTTGCCTGGGACCGTGCGTTGCTTGGTGGATCACGTTAGCGCTTGGCATTCCCTCTCCCGCGCGTAGTTGTACGCCTTACAAACGGCACTGCAAATAACGGCCTCAACCTTCTCAGTCCCACGATCGCTTTTGCACACATCCCGCGCACCCTTCCGAACAGCCTGCCTGCGCTACACCATCGCCAGTGCTTGCAACGCGCTCAACACAGCACGCGTGGCCCCGGCGTCGCCCGCGCCTATGACGGCAGCACCCCGCTGCATTCCTCAGCTCGCGGAGCGCTAGCACAGCAGACATGTCGAAGAACACGAGCAGCAAGGGCAAGGCGAAACCAGGATCGAAGCCGTCGGGCGCACCACGGAGCCGCAATACAACGCCCCTACCCACCGTGCGCAGTTCCGCCGAGCCATCGTCGGCGAACTCTTACTTTCGGGCGAATCTCAGTGCCCTGTCCAAGAAATGCGATGTTACCATCGAAGAGGTCCTAGATCGGCCCGGTGCCAGCTCGCAGTCTATCCAGCCGGTACCCTCGAGCACGCTTCTAATCAGCATGCGGGAGACTATAGAGAGCAAAGTGCTTGGGAATGTGCAGAAGCGATGCGACGTCTCCAACAGCGCGTTGAGAGAGCTGCAAAGTCTTAAGAAGAACCGGCCTGCGCACGACAGAGAGAAGGAGCGCCCAGGCGACAAGGACCAAGAGGAGCGCAAGCACAAGTTGAAAAAGATCAAAAAGTCAACCGCCGAAGAGGAGCGACCGCTGGCGGTAGGTGCCCATGGCGTCGCTCGCCAGGACGGGGTTGATGTTCACAAAGGTGAGCCCCTCCCCATCTGTCTCATTGCTTATTTGCGCACTTCTGTTTTCTTCTGGAAGACGCAGTGCACTGGACAAGAGCAGCCTCTACTCCCTTCGCCATCTAGCCGGGTTGTGTGGCCATGGTATCCTGTGGAAAGGGCCTGCAGCAAAACACTAGGTCTCTGACAATCGCAGTAGACAACTCTTCCGCGCTATCATCCCCTACCTCACAAGCAGCCCCATCAGCTGCTGGCACCGGGCCCGTCGATGCGCCTTCGCCCACGGATACCGATGCTTCCCACCAGCCGCCGCCGGCCCCTGCGGTGCCTCGGTTCCAAACCTTTGGTCCCGACCCGTCCAAATTTGACGATCCCACGATATACCACATCCGAGAGGTTACTCCGGGCATGGGCGTGGAGGAGCGAAAAGAAATCTACTGCGTTGCCGATTTCCCAGAAAGCGACCTCAGGGATCGAACAGCAGGCATTCCGCCAGACAAGGACTTCTCCAATGCAAAACCCACGCCGCAAGTCAACGCTACAATATTCGCCAACCACGTCGAGCCATACATACGCCGCTTGACTGAGGAGGACATGGCATTCCTGAAAGAGCGAGGTGATCGTCTGAGTCCGTTTGTGCTTCCTAGGCGGGGCTTGAAACACTACAAGGAGATCTGGGCGGAGGAAGACGGGCAGAACTACCCTGAAATGAGCGACCGTCTGCCTCCGAACGAAGCACGAGGCTCCTACGAGAACATGACAGACGATTTCTTGACCACCGAAGATATTTCAACAGGGCCTCTGCTATCGCGTCTGCTTGCTACGCTCCGGCCAGAGGGAAGAGGCAATCCAAGCAACGCCAGCGACACTAACGGCGTCAATGGCGATGCTATGGACATAGACGAGGGCGCTGGAGCACCGACCGACACAAATAACGAGAACTCTCTACCCGCTGCGACCCAGCTGTCCGAGCTCGTTCAACAGGGGTGGAAAGTGCCGCCCATAGGCACGAGGACAGACTACGCCTCTCTAAACGAGCGCATCCTCCTCGAGCTAAAGCACAACGGCATCATCACCGACGCCGACACCGAGACCACTACCTTCGACTACGATTCGCACTTTGACGACGAAGTTGCCGCCCGTCTCCGCGTCCTCCAAGACGAACTCCGCAAACAATCCATCATCAACGGTGCACGCAAACAGCGCCTCCTCGAGCTCACCGACGCGCGCATGGCCCAGCAGGAGTACAACGATATTGCGGACGACCTCGACGGGCAGCTCAACCAGGCATACCTCAAACGCAACCGCAACATTGGCAAGGGCAAGAAGCAGACCAAACGGCCGGGTGGGGCGGGCGGTGGATCGCATCCGCTGCCTAACGCTGGGGTGACTAGGCCCGGCGTTGGCGAGCCGATACGCACGCTGATGGAGCGGAGAACTCAGTGGAGCTCGACGGTCGGGCCGGTGGTGAACTATGGGAAGACGGGCTTGCCTGAGAGCACGATTTTCCCAGAGGACAAAATGAAGGAGCTGGAGAATAAGGAGGTGGAGATTTGGGATAACGAGGCGGACGAGTAAGATGGAGGAGTGTGCGATATGCGGGCATTGGGCGGCGTTGGCGTTTAAAGCGCTGCGCGTCCCGTTTGAAATTTTAGATAGCAAAGGAGCGACGCGCTGCGCTTGGGTACGGCATTATTTGGTCAACATCTTCCTCACGGTCAGAATAAGGGATATAGGGAAGCGCTCAGTTTATTCATGCAATAAAGCTACGATCGGGATATCAACCAGTCAGCATCCCATCACAGCTTCCCTCCCTTCCCGTTCAACACTGTCCCAACGAACTCCTCCACATCGCCCCACAGTTCTGCGGGTTTCTCCAGTGCCGCGAAATGTCCGCCCTCTTCGTGCACGCTGTAGCTCACCAGCGGGGACGCTCTCGAGGAGGTGCCGTACGCCGGGAAACAGCTCGTGCGGGAAGAACGAGTACCCCGTCGGCTTTGTGAGCGGAGGTACTTGCATACGGGGACCCCGGAAGGATGCCCGGTATGGGTAGAGGCTGGTGGGAAGGAGTTGGTGAAGTAGTATAGGGACACGTCTGTGAGGATTGTCGAGGGAGGGAATGGTGGCTGGGTCGAGCCATTCGAGGAATTTTTCGCCGATCCTGGGGATGGTTAGGTTTTGTGGTGGTCGGGGACTGGGGGAGGAGGGGGAAAATTACCATGCGAGCATAGCTAGAGGGTTGGACGAGAGCACGTGTCCGATGGTGCTGGGCCGCGTGCCGTGTTCCTGCGCGTAGGCGGTACCGATTTCGCACCACTTGGTGGCATTCTCGACAGCGCGCTGTTCGAGGGGGCTGAGCTTGGAGGGGTCGGGTGCGGCGGATGCCATGAACATGTTCACTGTGCCCCAAGTGTTAGCACCGCCTTACCTCTCCCACTCTCTCCCTCCCCGGAACCACACCACTTACAATGCACACCGACAACACTCCCAAACATGGCGCTCATCACCCTGGCCACCATGCTGCCCACATCCCCGCCCTGCACAAAATACTTGTCAAACCCAAGCCCGCGCATCAACTTCTCCATCACCGCCGCCGTATCCATCATCGACCAGTCGCGCTCCGCCGGCCCCCGCGAACTCAGCGTATACCCCGGCAAACTCGGCACAACGAATTGATACGGCAACTCCTTCCCCTCCCACTTCTTCTTCACCGGCTCCAACATCGGTAAAAACTCGATGAAACTCCCCGGCCACCCGTGCAAAAACATTATCGGCACCGCATCTTTCTTAGACGAGAAGAGTCCGACGAAGTGCACGTCAATGTCGTCGATGGTGGTTTTGTAGTTGGGGAAGGAATTGATGTAGGCTTCCTACGAGCGCCAGGAGTATGTGTTGAGCCAGTGGTGTTTTGCGGCTGCGAGCCAGGAGTAGGATATGCCGAAGTTTTCGTGCAAGGTGTTGATACTGTTTTTGTAGGTTTTGGGGCCGAGGTTGCTGAGGGTTAGGAGTTGGCGCCAGTCGGAGAGGTCTTGGTCTGGGATGTGGAGGGTGAAGGGGCGGGCGGAGGGAGGTGGGGTGTAGGACATTGCAGTGGAAGTTATAGGCTGTGGTGGTGGAGCACAGTTGAATAGATTGATGGGTGGATTTATATGTGGTTGAGAAATGGAGGTGAATAATAAACACTGGAAGTTTGGGCGCTGCTGGGCGGTGATTATATATACAGAGTGGAGCATGATTAGTTACGGTGTATTCATGGATGTAGGGAGGTCCCTAGTCTGAAGAGGGGATGATCACAGGCGGGGTCGGACGATGGGAAATCGACATGTGGCCAGTCGTATATAGATGAATTCGATACTTTCACGCGTGTGTACTGGTTATTGAGCGTGGCAGGCAGGAGCCGAAGTTCAATGTTTGCTCTGAAGTGAATTGAAAGGGAAGTGAGATGCTTCCAAACGCGGTTAGCGGGAAGGAGCGAAATGCATACCGTGTATGGTGGGGCATGGGGTAACGAGGAACCGTCGAGGAGCCGTCGAGGAACCTGTCAGAATTGACGATAGCAATATCGGTGAGGCAAAAGCATAACCAGATAGACGGTGCCTCGCAGCTGCCGCGAATCAGAACAGGAGACAAGACAATTCTGTCCCGAAAAAGGCTCGACGCGCTAACACACAGTGTTCTTCCTGTGGCCGCCATCGGCGGTGCCCCGCGATTAGTTGCCGTCATTGTCAAATGTTAGTCGAATTAGTCGAATCTCTTTCCGCGCAACGACTCACCCTTCAATCCGCACAGTTACTACTGCTGGTTCTATTCTGAAGGCAGTCGCAATCATGGCGCCTCCTCTTCTCGCTGCAATTGACTTGCAGACCTACCAACAGCCGACCCACGGCCTCAATCCCCAGCAATTGTCCTACATCGGCACCGTCTTCGCCGGTGTCACGCCCGAGACGCTCGACCAAGCCCTCGTCCACCTCCAGCAGTCCGTCGGCCGCTACACGAACTACCTCGGCGTCGCATCCCTCGACTCCATTGACGACGTCATCTCGCTGCTCGACGCCGGCGCCGCCAAAGTCTTCGTTACGCGCCAGCAACTCTCTCAGCTGCTTGAGAAGAACATCGACCAAGACCGGATAGTGCTGTGCCTGCCTGGAAGCACGCGGGAAGAAAACATCGAAGCGATTGCGGGGACTCAAGTCGACGTGTATGCGCACCAGATGCAGGATGTGGAATTTGCAGAGGCGTGGCTGAAGGAGTACGGGACCGACCGACCGGACGTGTTCGTCTCGTTCTCGAACCCGACACTGGAGGATGTCGTGCGAGTGGCGAAGCTGGGTGCCATACCCGTTATCCCTGCGCAGGCGCTCAAGGTAGACGCTGAGCCCGGTCCAGGGCTGATGAGCGTCGCGAAGCTGCTCATGGCGAATGCGACGAGCGACAGACCGGATGGCTTGTTCACAACCCTGGTGACTGATGAGCGGGGCATCGCGCTTGGGTTGGTCTACAGCAGCGAGGAGAGTGTGGCGAAGAGCTTGGAAACTGGGCGAGGCGTGTACCAGAGTCGAAAGAGGGGGCTGTGGTATAAGGGAGAGTCGAGCGGTGATGTACAGGAATTGGTTTCGATATCGCTGGACTGCGACAATGACTGTCTGCAGTTTGTTGTAAGGCAGAAGGGCAGAGGTAGGCAAGCTGTCTTCACGCTGGAGCGGCATGGACTGACTTGTATGTAGGATTCTGCCACCTCGCGACACCAACCTGCTTCGGCCAGTATCGAGGCCTTTCGAAGCTCCAGAAGACCCTTCAAAGCCGCAAGGAGTCTGCTCCGGCAGGCTCATACACCGCGCGGTTGTTCAACGACTCTCAACTTCTGCGAGCAAAGATTCTCGAGGAAGCCACCGAATTATGCGATGCGAACACAAAGGAAGACATCGCTTTCGAGGCCGCAGATTTGCTATACTTTGCATTGACCAAGTGTGTCTCTGCCGGTGTATCATTGGAGGACGTTGAGCGTAATCTGGACGCGAAGAGCATAAAGGTCAAGCGGAGGCAGGGTGATGCTAAGCCTGCCTTCGCCGCTCAAGCAGCAGCAGCAGCAGCGACTAATGGTACATCGAATGATACTAGCACAAAGGAGGCAGTGAAGGAGGCAGCTGAAATATCAAAGAGCAAAGACGACCCCGCAGGACTGAAGAATGGACGGATAGCCATGAGACGACTCGTCACCTCGAAGGAGTCACCGAAGGCGATTCAAGCGGCTCTCCAGCGACCATCACAACGATCCAGTGAGAAGATCATCGGCATATGCAACCCCATAATAGAAGCTGTAAAGACACGAGGCGATGCAGCAGTCCTTGAATACACGCACAAGTTCGAGAAAGCGACGTCACTCACATCACCAGTTCTCAAAGCACCCTTCCCAGAGCATCTCATGAAACTCGCACCTGAAACAGCGAAGGCGATAGACATCTCCTTCGAAAACATCCGGAAGTTCCACGCCGCACAGAAAGAGGAGAAGCCCTTGATTGTGGAAACAATGCCTGGCGTCGTCTGCTCCCGCTTCTCGCGCTCGATCGAGCGCGTCGGCCTTTACGTCCCTGGGGGAACAGCTGTATTACCGTCCTCGGCTCTCATGCTCGGTGTTCCCGCTCTGGTCGCTGGTTGCAAGAAGATCGTGCTCGCGACACCCCCACGCTCAGACGGTTCCGTGACTCCCGAGATCGTCTATGCCGCCCACAAAGTCGGCGCTGAAGTTATTGTTCTCGCAGGAGGTGCGCAAGCTGTCGCAGCCATGGCTTATGGCACCGAGAGCGTGTCCAAGGTTGATAAGATCTTGGGTCCTGGCAACCAATTCGTCACCGCGGCCAAGATGATCGTGTCGAACGACACCAATGCAGGTGTCAGCATCGACATGCCCGCGGGGCCTAGTGAAGTCCTCGTTGTCGCCGATGCGTCGTCGAATCCGATCTTCGTCGCCTCAGACCTACTCAGTCAGGCGGAGCACGGTGTCGATTCGCAGGTTATCTGCATCGCTGTGGGCCTCAATGAGGAGCAACTCGCTGCCATTGAGGACGAGCTTGACAAGCAGGCCAACGCGCTGCCTCGTGTGGATATCGTGAGAGGCGCGATCGAGCATTCTCTCACCCTTGTCGTGGACAGCATCGAAGAAGCCATGAAGCTGAGCAACGACTACGCGCCCGAGCATCTCATCCTGCAGGTCCAGGACGCGGAGAAGGTGGTCGATCTTGTAGAGAATGCTGGATCCGTGTTCATCGGTCAGTGGACGCCAGAGTCGGTGGGAGACTATTCCGCTGGTGTCAACCACTCTCTGCGTAAGCCCTCTCATTCAGTGATCATGAAAGTTGTACTAATGTGAACAGCAACGTTTGGATACGCGAAGCAATATTCCGGCGTCAATCTGGGGTCATACATCAAGCACATTACCTCGTCTAACCTCTCTTACGAGGGTCTACAGAATGTTGGGGCGGCGGTTATGGAACTTGCGCGTGTGGAACAGTTAGAGGCGCACCGGCGGGCTGTGTCGTTGCGTTTGGGTGTTGCGTAGAGATGTTGTGTGGTGTGTACTTTTATGTTTGAATGAAGAAGAGTTCTTGGGCAGCATGATGCTACTCTCATAGCGTTGATAACATGGTGCAATTTATCGCGGACGGTCTGTTAGACTGTGCTGGCGCACCGTGAGCACGTACATGCACAGGAATCAGCGACGCGTTTAACAGGTTTTCTTTTCCCTTTTGACCTAAAATAACCACAACCATATGCTGCATTCTGCCACAGTCAAGTCCTCGTTCGCTTAGTACTCCGCCTACCGCGGTAACCCGCATTTCTCCCTGGGGCGCACCCCTCAACACCACGCGCTGCCATCGTGACATTTTGAAACTGGTCAAGACCCGCAACGTACCCTTTTTTTTGGACTGCCGCCGCCCCGTCACTGGCCCGTAGCGGCGGGCGCGGGTTGCCATTCGTGGAAATGCTTCCTTGGGGGAAGCTAGAACTAGGGCTTAGGGAGCTAGGCGGCCCCTCCAGGGCTCGATTGGAGGGGTAGCTTAGATTGGAGGGGTAGCTTATAAAATCTCCGCGGGGGGGTGTTTTTGGAGGCAGGTGATCTGTTGACTTTCTTTTTCAGACGGTCGGGCATTGGATATTTATTCTGTTACTCCGTCTTCGAGATTTGCTACGAATTGAAGGGCTTCTGTGGATCTGGACAAGGTATAACCTAGGTTGGTTTGGATATTTTAAGAAGATTGAGGATTTGAGAATTTGAAGCGAGGCAAGATGAGCACAACCACGACAGAGGTTAAGCCAACCAAGGCGAATATCGGCGTGTATACGAATCCCGCGCATGAGCTGTGGGTAGCGGAGGCAGAGCCGAGCTTGGAGAGCGTGCAGAAGGGCGGGGATCTGAAGGAGGGTGAGGTGTTGCTGAATGTTAAGAGCACGGGTATCTGTGGGAGTGATATTCATTTCTGGCATGCTGTACGCCCCCCCCACCGATTCACTCTCTCAAATGGAATGTATGAATACTGATATTTGAGGCCAGGGCTGCATCGGACCGATGATCGTCGAAGACACGCACATCCTCGGCCACGAGTCCTCTGCCCAAGTTCTCGCCGTGCACCCCTCAGTCACGAACCTCAAACCCGGCGACCGCGTCGCCGTCGAGCCAAACATCCCCTGCATGACCTGCGAGCCCTGTCTCATAGGCCGGTACAACGGGTGCGAAAGCGTGCTATTCCTCTCCACGCCACCCGTCCCCGGGCTGCTGCGGCGCTACCTCAAACACCCCGCCGTGTGGTGCCACAAGCTGCCCGACAACCTCACATGGGAGGATGGCGCGATGTTGGAGCCTCTCAGCGTCGCGCTCGCGGGCATGGACCGCGCAGGCGTCAAGCTGGGCGACCCCGTCGTGGTGTGCGGCGCGGGGCCGATCGGGCTCGTCACCGCGCTGTGCTGTCGAGCTGCGGGAGCGGCGCCGCTGCTTATCACGGATATCGATCAGGGGCGGTTGGACTTTGCGAAGAAGATCATCCCGGGGCTGCTGACTCACAAAGTGGAGTTCTCGCATTCGCCGGCGGATTTTCAGGCGAAGGTTGTGGCGGCTATGGGCATTGAGCCTGCTGTTGGTGAGTTCTTCCTTTCTTCTTTTCATGGTGACGGTTTGATGGAGGGTAATTGCTCACAAGGATACAGCGATGGAGTGCACGGGTGTGGAATCTTCCATCAACTCCGCCATCCAGACCGTCAAGTTCGGCGGCAAGGTCTTCGTCATCGGCGTCGGCAAGAACGAGATGAAGATCCCGTTCATGCGCCTGTCCACGCGTGAAGTAGATCTGCAGTTCCAGTACCGCTATGCCAACACGTGGCCGAAGGCGATTCGGTTGGTTTCGAATGGGCTCATTGATTTGAGGCCGTTGGTTACGCATCGGTTTAACCTGGAGCAGGCGGTCGAGGCGTTTAAGACGGCGGCGGATCCTAAGACGGGGTGTATCAAGGTGCAGATCCAGAGCTTGGATTAGAGTGGGATGGGATGAGATGGATGGATGGGGTACGGGCGCATCGTGGCGCTAACCATGGCCGAAGGGATGAATTGGTGGAGGTCGTCGGGTTTGGATAGATAGGCTGGAGAAGACCCTGATAGCGTTCCCAATGGAAGAATACGCTTCATAACGTTAACGAGCCTATGCGGCCTGAATCCCTCTTCACGACATCTTCGAACACGTTCTCCAGCATCTTGCTATGGAGTATGGGATGAGTTGTGCGTATCGGAACGTGCAGAAATGTCCGCCTGAGAACGAAGCCTGTACCACAAGCGTGGCAGCTCATGGAAAAGAATGGTAGCAGTGAAGCTTGAACTTGTCCTGAGCTTGTAGCCACCTATCCACCTATCAATCAGCGTCTGGGGAAAACGCTGATTGAGGCCGGATAGGCATCCAAGCTGCCCCAGTTCTTGCCCATATCACTGTGGCAACCCGACCAAATTGTCTGATACGGCATCACTCAGCCCTGGGATGGTTCAATTTTCGATTTCTCTGAGTGTCACGTTAGCCACGCGTTCATCGCTATGGAAACTCTCTACGGGCTTTCGCGGCCATCGTACGGCCTCATGAGGTCGATATGCTGAAGCTCAGTAGCAAACCACGGGCGGACAACAACCCAGTCCTTGATCGTCATATAACAGGCACCACACATAAAGACATTCTCGGGGGATCCGATAGTACCAGGAAATCGGATGATGGAAAACCCCAAGGATCATGATGCAATCCCTTGTAATCCCCACCTATCTCGCCTGAGCCCCAGCCAGCACGTCCGTGATAACGGAATTTTCTAGCACCCCCGTCCGCGGTACATACGTACATGTATCCATTGAGTTAAAGTTAACGATCTACAGCCCAGCTGCGAATTCTCAGCCTACCCCCACCCCCCACAGGGAAGCGGCTCCCTCGCGCGCGCGTTCGTCCACCACATTCTCGAAGCCTGCAAATCTCGTCTTCCCATGCGCACCTCGATATCGAAAACGCCTCAACAAAGCTCGCCACCAACTCCCCCTGGACTCAACAACGCACGATGCATTGCCCCGGCTCGACCTTCTCAGCCGCTTGCTGCACACCCAGCGTCCTTATCAGCACCCCTAGCACACACAAGCAAGATGCGGGTCCGAACAAAATCCAATCCTGGTGAGCAGATAGATTGTACATACTCCAGCAGCCAGGAAAACAACATAACTGTGCAAGAAAGTCTATTTTTGTGTATGTATGCAGTGGCATGCGACGATGTTTCCGCGGTGCGCAATCAGAAACCTGGGAAAAAGCCACGCCTAGCCGCGTGGTGCGACGCCGCATTAGGAACGAGTCTAGCTTATCGTTTTTTTTCTGATGAGGGCGTTGCGCGGCGCCTTCCGCCGTGCCGTACCGGGTCTCCTCGCGAGCTCATGTTCGTGTTGTGAAATGACCGGGGCGTGGGTGCGCTATGGCTGTGTGGGCCTATTGCTCGCCACATGCGCAGGGGTAGCGAGCAAGATATTTTTTTTTTGAGATGTGGGATATGCATAATAGGCTTTATTGCGCAGCGGTGAGCGCGAAAAGGAAGTACAGTAGGATGATGGTTTTGTGGAGATGGATGGAATAGGAAATAGGGTAGGGTAGGGTAGGGTTTTTGGCGAGGGCGCTACTGCAGCCATTGTTGTTGAGCCTGTAGCTGCTCGATGGCGCTGACTCCGTGTGACTACAGACGGAAGGTTCCGCGGCAAACAGGTGAAACGTAGCGGTGCATGGACAGACAAACAAACAAGGCATGCCCCGACAGAGCAAAACTGCTTCCCCGGCGGGTTTCATGAGGGTATATGCGAAGTTCATGGATGGAGAGGCAGCATGCAATTGATATCGTGTTCGTGAATTATTAGTTAAGTAGATCTAGTAGTGTAACATTGCATGTGTGCCGTTATGCGTATCCGTCTGTGTGCAAACGCCGTGAAGAGGTATACCCAACGAAGAGAAATACGAAAATCGGCGAAGTGCCTAGCATTTGCCCTGCTGCCACATCTTGACGCTCTTCACAGTCATGCCGCGGTCGTTCCCCTCGCCCCAGGTAGGAAGCCACCGGTCCTTCGCTTTGATGAAGTCGGACTGAGCGGTAGGGCTGTTATCGACCCATGGCTTGTCACCCTTGCCCTCGTAGAACCATCCGTTGGACGCACCGACAGCGACGTTCAAGATGAGGAAGAAGTTCTCATCGAAAGGCGTGTTCGAGTTGCCGGTCTGGTTCCACGGGTTCTCCACAAGGCTGTTGTTCGCCGTCTGGCCGGCGAAACCGCCCTCCTCCCACATGGTCTTCTTGGGGTCGAACCCCATGTAGAAGACTTGCTTTAGCCTGGTGTCTAGGTATGTGAAGAGGTAGTTTTCGGACCACTGCAGACCGAAGGTGTGGTAACCCTTGGAGAAGTCCGTGCGACGAAGAAACATGGTGCCGTAGGTTTTCCAGTAAGCGTCAAGCTTAGTAACGGGACCCCAATGGAGGGTGGAAGTTACGCCGTCGCGGCCAAGAGGGTAGTGCCAGTCGTTGCCACGGAGCTCAGCAATGTCGATCTCACCACTCGCGGGCCAGGGACCGTACTTGCTTTCTTCGGGCATCATCCTGTGGGCAGTCAGTATCACGCGCGGATTAAGCGATTGTCAGTGGTCTTACCAGATAGCGGGCCACAGCCAGTCGCCTTGTGGCATCTTAGCCACAACTTCAACACGGCCGTACTTGATAGACTTCTTGCCCTTGGTCGAAAGGCGAGCAGATCGGACGGGAGGAATAATGGTGCCAAGTGTATTGTTGGACCTGATCGAGCAGTCCTTGTAGTTGTCTGACGTACAACTTCCGTCGCCGCCGGCCTTTGTAATGTTGAGTGTATATCCGTTGAAGAGTTGCTCCTCGGTGATATCAGTACTCTCGGTCGTAAGGGTAGGAACGATGTGCAGGCCGTCAGCGTCGGTGAATGTGTTCTTCGGGTCGTTGGTTGTCCAGTCAAAGGAGCCAGTGCCAAAACCAGAAAGCTATGCAATGAGTCAGTCTGTGTCGTGAATGTGCGCGGAAGCAAAGCCGCGTACCTGAACTTCGTGGGTCCAATGCGCCTCGTCGACACCGTTCTTGTCAAAGTTGTCTTCCATGATCAAACAATACTATAAATCTGTCAGCGGGGCTACTAGATTCTGCGCACAGATTGACTGACCCCTTCAGAGCTCAGTGAGTGTGAAGCCTTCATGCCATCGTACACCAGGTAGCCGCAGATACCCAGTGCAATGACAATACCGCCATACACAATCCAGTTACTGTATTTTGTGCGCGTGAGCCTTACATCGCCTGCCCAAGGCTGCTCATACCTAGGACAACATTAGGACTAATTACGTTGCAAGTCGTCAAGACGTCGTGACTTACTCTCCTCTCAAGCGGAAGCTCCTGTACTCGTATCGTGGCTTAGGGGGGAGTGTGAAGCGGAAAGCACCCGAGCCATGTGCTGAGGCTGGTGGTATAGGGTCGATTGAGAGTGAGTTCCTCTGGGGTGGTGCTGGCGCAGCGTTCTTCTCGTTGGAGCTCTCCTCGCTTTTCTTGGCCTTGAAGCGGAAGCCGAGACCCATTGTGACTGCAGTGATAACTGGTATGTGATGAGATGCTATGGAGGAACCCGATCAAGGATTAAATCAAAAGGTAGGGAAGTATTAAGAGTTATCGCTACAGGCGTGCGGATATGTTGGGTATCAATAGTAATGCAGAAAGCGAACGACTGACGGAAAGGGAACGAATCTCGCTTTCGGGATCGCCGTGGCAATACTAGACTTCAAAAGAAGTAGCCTAGATGCGAAAGCGTGCTCTGATCAAGAGCTGATAAGAAAATAAACAGTGCGCTCACTCCTCCACCCAAGCAAGCTGTAGTGCTGTGCCACCAAAAACAAACTCTTGGTCAACAACCCACAACGCTAACTGAGCGTTTCAAGATCTATTTTTTGATATCGTTTAGCCCGGGTGTAAGGTGCTAGTGTTTCGATCCAAAAGAGGTTATTGCTGTGGCTAGTGACATACGAGGAAGCGATATCATCTTCGGGCTTGAACTAAGAGCGATCGGGATATAGTTGCTAATCGAGGTGGTGGGAGAACTACCCGCACCGAAACGCCAAGCACTCCAAGCTTTTGCTTACCGTAAGTGCCCGGACGATCGTTCCATCCGCCAGTAGTACGGAAGCACGTACTGCAACGATACTATGCCTGTGCATTAAAAGTATTGATAATCTGCACCTCGTATCTGGAATGCACGGCATGCAGTGTAGAGCCTAGATAGGCGATGATGGGGCGGTAGACGATGATGCTTTTTGTCTCACTTTCCCTTTCATGCCGGTATTATTGTCTTGGAACCTGTCCATGCATGGTGTAACGATAGTGTGCCTGGCGGTTGAGCGCCACCGACGGACCCGCCAGCGCCACAAGACGGTGTGCTGGGATCCACGCTAGAATTTCACTCTTGTAAACTTTGGCGCTCCTTTTGTGGAAAAGCTAATGAGGCCTTTTGGCTAAATTCAGGCACCAGATGGTCCTAATTCGCTCGGCTGACGCGTGGTACAAGTTCAGAGTGCTAAGTGCAGCGGGTTATCCGTTGTTACCACAATTGCTGAACGACGGTGCGACGCCTAAGTACGTAGTAACCCGAAAGAGCCATGACAACGCTTCGTCGCATGAGTGTTATCATCCCGGTCTCCGATAGGAAACGTGCTCCAGCAATGCTGCATGCGATAATGTGGCTCTGGAAGGCTCGGACTCGGCTTCGAATGTCGGACTGGTGACGCCCAATCATTGTTCTCCTCGGAAACACTGATCGCCCATGGCCGGGGTACCAGCAAGGAAATTGTTGCACAATTTTTCAGTATACCGGTCGAGGGCCGCCAATCCTCTGGTGCTTCGCTCTCCAGTTAGTTCAGGTACACGTGTAAAGGCGGAAAAAGCAGACTTGACGTTTGCTCCCAAGGCCCCAATACTCTGGCGCGACAGTTGCGAATCACGTCTAGAGCCGCTAGCGAACAAGAGCCTTGACACTCCAGAGACTTCTATCAGAAATGTACTGGGATGTTTTCAATAGTCCTTCGAGCGGCAGTCCACTTTCGCTCCACTCCACCTTCAGCTCCCTCTCGCTCGCAGGAACAGGATTGGCAAAGCCAAGCGAGGCCTATCTCTCGGTTGCTGCGACCTCTCGCTGCCACGGCGGATGCTGAAGATCGTTGGCCTGATAAGCGGACGACCCGTTCAGACGGAAAGCATAGTACTAAACCTGTTCTAGGTTTACGCTAAGGCCGGTTGACAGTCGACACCTCCTGTTTGAACAAGCGACTTCTGATAATAGCATCCACACGACGGCAGAGCGGCAGCTGAACCAGGATCGAAGCGATCTGGATGCCCCCAACGAGGTTGTTCCTCGGGGTTGCCGCTGCCTGACTTCGGCATGAAGCTGGATTCAATAGATGTTATCCGAAGTGGATACTCGCCTACAGACCGACCGATAAACTTTTACATCTTGAAATGGCTGGCGTGCTCTTTGCTGTTGGCTTCTAGGTGGGTCGAAACTGTGTGGCTGCTTTGCATATGTTGACCGCTGGGCCACTCTTTCCTGAGAACAGACTCCTCCAACGAGCAGCTTCGGCGCTCCCATCAACACTCGTTCTCGGCGTGCTCTTGCGCTCTACCTGAACAGATAGTTTCTCCGCTCTTGTCATTCGCTTGTACCCGAATCTCTTCGTCGTATTCTTTATCTCACCTCTATACCCTTGGCGGTCTCTCGTGCACGACACTTAATAACTACCCAAAAGTCATTCTGTCTCATCGCAAAGGATGGATTCAACCGGTCCCTCCGTGTATTCGTCCCGGGTACCCTCTGTTGACGGCGCTCATTCTCAGCATCGGCAGAGCATGTCAGGGCGAGCGTCGTCGTACGACACGCGTCAAAGCGGAAGTCGATTGACTGCTAAGATCGACGAGGATACACGATACCGTGCCGTACGTTGTTCATGCCTAAAGTGCACAATGCATTCTAACTCTTTTGACGACAGATAATCAAACACTTGCGCGCGAAAGCATGCACCATGCATTGGATGATACCCGGTCCTGTGCCTCCAGGGATCTGTGCTGGTGTTCTCATGCGCAAAACTCAGGGTGATTATGTGACTGAGCCTCCACGAATCGACCAAGGTCTTCTGGATGCTGTCAAGAGGGTCAATCCTGGTGTTGCCTTGACGATGTCAACGGAGGGTACATCTGCCGTCTTCGATGTCATTGATCCAGCCGAGACCGAGCTTCTTTTCCCGAATGGTTCCCAGGTACAGATATACGACTCTATGGCTGAACTCGCCGCTTCAAGTGCAGTCAAGAAGTTTCAGTATGCCGCTCTTGTCCGTCATGAGAGGGTGCTACTAGTCTGGCAGGATGATCTGGGGGCCATCTTGTCGCACGCGATGGAGATCGAGTCAAGAATGCTGGCACTCATCTGGGGAAGTGCAAAGAACCCCTTCGGCGGATCCACCAACCCGTTCTCCACTGGAGCCAATTCGTACATGGCATCCGAAATCAACCTCTCAATGGAGAAGGACAAGGAGGCCGAAGTCATTGTTGAGGAAGTCAACGGCGCTGGTGATGTCGAAAGTGGCCCTCGTGAGTCCTTGGCTCGGCCTCTTGTGCTCACCAGTTCGATCTTCATCGGCATGGCCTTTATGTGCATCATCGTCCTCGTCCTCGGCCTTGGCAATCGCAGTCTGGCATTGGAGGTCTTGTCCGACCAGCAAATGACTCGTCTTGCGCTCGTTGCCACGGAACCACTCTTCCTCATGTTCGGCCTGTTCTTCGTCATCGTCGTCTTCGGCAATATTTTCCAAATGATCGGTCCTATCACTAGCATCAAGACGAATTCCCGTTTCTACTCTGCTGTTAAGCCCAACCTCCAGCAAGCACGTGCTCTCGGATTTGTACCTCCGCCCGTCACCATACAAATGCCCATCTACACTGAGTCGCTTGAGGGTGTCGTAAAGCCGACGGTGAGAAGTTTGAACGCTGCCATTTCGTACTACGAATCGAGAGGTGGCAGCGCCCGCATCTTCATGAACGACGACGGCATGGCGGTCCGCAGTGAGGAAGACAACGAGAAGTTCAAGCAGTTCTTTGCTGCCAACAACATCGGATGGGTCGCTCGTCCCAAGCACAACCATGAAGGCTTCATCCGAAAGGGCAAGTTCAAGAAGGCTTCGAACATGAACTTCGCTCTGAACGTCTCGAACAAAGTGGAAGACCGACTCCAAAGTCTGATCGAATCTCGTTACAAGCCGGAGCACTTTCTGACCGAGGACGAGGAACAGAGGCTATACGATGAAGCTCTCAGCCAGATACTTGCAGAAGATCCCCGAGCCAAAGCTGGTGGCAACATCCGCATGGGCGAGATTATCTTGATCGTCGATTCTGATACTGAAGTGCCGGTTGATTGCTTGATGTATGGCGCTGCTGAGATGTATCTTTCCCCCGAAGTAGCGATCATCCAACACAGCACTGGTGTCATGCAGGTCTCCTGGGACTATTTCGAGAACGCCATTACCTTCTTCACCAACATGGTCTACACCGCGATTCGATTCTCCGTCGGTAGCGGCGAGGTCGGTCCATTCGTCGGCCACAACGCTTTCCTCCGCTGGCGTGCCGTGCAATCGGTCGCTAGCCCGCCTGAAGACGACGGCTATGTTTCCTTTTGGTCTGAGAGTCACGTCAGTGAAGACTTCGATATCGCACTCAGGTTACAGGTCAAGGGCAACATTGTCCGTCTAGCCAGTTACCACGGTGAAGGCTTCAAGGAAGGCGTGTCGCTCACTCTCTACGACGAGCTGAATCGTTGGGAGAAATATGCGTACGGCTGCAATGAGCTTGTCTTCAACCCACTCCACACCTGGCTCTGGCGCGGTCCGTTCACCAAGCTCTTCCGAACCTTCCTCTTCTCCAACATCCAGGTCTCTTCGAAGCTCAGTATCATCGGCTACATCTCTTCCTGTACGTCTACCCTCATTGGTGCCGCGAAGTAAAGCTGACTGTCACAGACTACGCTATCGGTGCTGCTGTGCCGTTCGCCATCGTCAACTACTTTCTCGTCGGTTGGTTCAATGGTGATCTTGACAAGTTCTACATGGAGTCCTGGAAGAGTGAGTAGCCCGTCTTCGGCTCTCGAATCTAGACTAACAGGGGCCAGTCTTCTTGTCGCTCGTCATCGTCTTCAATGCCATGTCCAACGTCGCCCTAGCCATTCTCCGATACCGTCTTGGCGAAAAGCCTCTCCTGTCTGCGCTTCTCGAAAACTTCAGGTGGATGCCATTCTTCGTCATCTTCTTCAGTGGCTTGTCTTTCCACATCGGCATGGCAATCTGCGCGCACATGTTCTGCATCGACATGAACTGGGGTGCGACCGGAAAAGAGAAGGAAGATTCCAACTTCTTCGTGGAGATGCCGAAGATCTTCAAGCGTTTCAAGTGGATGTTCATGGTTATGGTTCCCATGATTGGCGTGATGATCTACCTGGGATGCTTCGCTCCGCACGGTTGGGAGATTGATGGTTACACCACCACGGTCCCAATGGCGATCACCATCATCGGGCACATCCTGTTTCCGTTCGCATTGAACCCGTCGCTCATGGTGTTCAATTACTAGAGACGTCGGAGGTCATTCTTTTGAGTTCTCAGGCGTTTGGGGGTCGGGAAATACCATCGCGCCGTGCGACATATATACGAGTGCATCATGCCCGGAAGGATGTTTATATACTTCCTTCTCTTAATGTAGCCGCCTACGGCAAATAATCTCATCAATCTATAGACGCATACCTCTGTATCAGACGCCTTTGACTGGATCGATCGCTAATGCGCGCAAGCAGTCGCTCTTTCAAAAGACGGCCCAGGAAACGGCGATGGGTGGTATCAATGTCCTCTGCACGCTTATTGCCGCGATAACGCGATCACGATCTCTTGGAAGAACCTGTGCGCCAGGCGATAGCGAGCGCCCGTAGCTTCTAAAGTTCGTCTCAATTGGGGTTAGCGAAGGAGCACGTGGAGTCGCATTCGATGATGGTGATGATGGATGCTTATCGAGGTGCCCGGAACGGACGGGCAAGGAATCGGGTGATTATCGGTGCTTTGCAAAAGACCGTCCCGACCCACTCTGGGCGCTTGTTAGGTAATCGCTTCCCCACTTTCATTGTCGCTCATACAAAATTATATGAGAGACGATGTAATTAAGGAAATTACACTAACTTTTCTTATTACTAGAGTTCTATACAGTATACTAATTAATCCCGAGAGGCCTATAAGCTATAGACTATAAGCGTTAATAGTGCAGGCGATTGTTAAGTGCATAAAGGCAGGGTAAAAAAACCACAAGATTTATAGATCTCTTAGAGTTAACACTAAAACTATGTAGAAATACTAACTTAATCTAGAAGCGTTTAGTTAGCTATACCCTCCGCGATGTATTAAAATTAGTCAGCCACTATCGCTGCGTTAATGCTATAAAGACGCCCTGTTAGAGTTCCTACGGGGCAAACCTATAGCATATCTCGATGAGATGCAGGCCTTCTTGTGCGACGACTTTGACTTATAGGTGTCGGTAGCCACTATTACGAGATTTCTCGCTAGCATAAGGTGGAGTCGAAAAGCTGCGTTAAAAGCTGCCAGGAAGCGCTATAAAGGCCTCCGTCGGGTGTTTCGTGCACGCTGCTAACAAATATATAAACTAGAGCAGGTTATTTGCCTCGACAAGAGCGCCTATAATAAGAGAACTAGCGATAGAAAGTATGCCTAGTTACCTGTAAACACGCTAGCAGACGTATAATACTTAGCGCGACGCACGGAGAGGTGGAGCTTACTCCCTACTATAGATATAGACAGTTACGTTAATCATGTCCTATACTAAGGAGCAATCACCGCAGATTTAATAGAGGAGTTTCTAGTGAATAAAGTACTCCCTTATTACAATCCTTAGCTAGGTAAATAATTAATAATAGTTCTTAATAATGCCTCTATCTATAGGTTAGAAAAGATCGTCTTATTATGCGCGGAGGCGGGTGTTATACTTAAATATTTATTACTATACTTGCTGGATTTTAACCTAATTAAGCAGACCTTTAAGGCGTTAAAAAACTAGATAAAAAAGCACTACGAACGCGCTTATACGTATAAGGATTTTACCTACTTTTTAGAGGAGGTAGTATAGAATATATACTATAATTAGGCAGAATCCGCGCGAGGATTCTTTAAGTTTTATAAGTAGGTACTGTAGGTGCTAGATAAGGCATAACACTAAAGAATTAGTATTTACGATAATATCGCGGAGGTCGCTAAAAGTTACCCGCTATTATCTAAAACTTTAGCTTTAATAGCTAGAGAAGGTGTAACTAATATCGCTAAATTAATTAATATTACCTATTTTGCGATATCTATTATAGGTAAAGAGTTATAAAGGGAAAGATATTATTAGCGTAGATAAAGTATAGTGTTTTTAGCAGGTCTTAGCGCCTTTATAAGTAACTTTATTACTAGACAAGCGCGCGTACGCGTGGACTTAGTTAAATTTTAATTAGAAAATAGCCTGTGCGTAGTATATAGAACCTCTCCGCTAACGTCGCCAGCTCTCTACACTAAATTATCTCTTTCCCTACGCAACCTCTCACGCTGTTTACGCTCCTAATCCTCTCTATATACGTCTACGGCACCCTCCTTATCGCTCTCTGTAAGTCTATTATACCTAGATCGCCACCAAATCGCCATCCTGCGGAGGCGGAGGAGCAACAGCACTAGTAATATAAAATACTACTCCTACACAGCGTATAGCATCCCCGCGTTAGACAGATCTATTAGTATATTAAGGTTAATTTGCCCCTATTAAACAACGTTATTAAACACCTAATTAACTTTAGATAGCTCTCTAGCTAGTGCTTAGTCTCTCTACTAGTTAAAGAAGTGCCAAGTTTAATAGGCAAGCTCTACCGTGTTTTTATAAGTTAAGTCTTACTATACTAACGTTAAAGAGCTCTCTAAGGTTGCAGATAGCGTCTTAACCTATTACTACTAGCTAATAATTTAACTCTATGCTAACTAGCTTATAGAGAGAAAGCTGGCGGCGATAACCTTTATAAAGTTGTCTATATTAAGCTCGGATCTAGTACCTTTTTTGGCTAATTTCTGCGACGCCTTCTCCTTTGCAGACCTCTCTCTGGCCAGCGAGAGACTCAGGCGTATATTGTCATGTGGCTTGTTAACTATACACCTGCCCTTTGTTATATCGCGCGCCTATGCCGCCACTATAGTGCTGCTCGCTAGGTAATAGTTCTCGAAATAATTAAGTTACCTAGGCGTACGTTTAACCTAGCACACGTACGGATAGTTACTATAGTAGGTATCCTGGCATCGCTATTAATCACGTATAGCAACTATAAGGCCCTTACTAACGGTAGTATGTGCGAAGACTTCTAGTAGGTTATATAACTAGCGCTAAGTTATAGTAAGTCGCGGCGGAGAGCTCTAAAAGCTCTATAAGCTAAATACCCCCCTATTACGCGTCTAATTATTTTGGCTAGTTTCTAGCTCTAATAGCGTTAAATTAAAGTTAACGTAAGTTATTTTAGTAATAGACTCCTCCTTTAACTTATACGCGCGCTTAACGACCTATATAAAAGTAATACTATTACTACGTTTAAGAGACTACGTAAGTTTCTATCGCTTAGGTATCCGTAGTATATATATAACCGCGGTTAAGTTTTTTACCGTAGTTTTAATAGGGGGAGTTAACTCTAAGAGGTCTTATATAATATTGTCTATTCACTACTAGAGCTCTACGTAGAAGTACGTACGTATTCTTATTTTAGTATTAAAATTAGTCCTAACTTCCTCCTTACGTAGGAACGCGCGCCAGCAGCAAGTAATATATAGCTTAACTTTATATAATTTTAGTAATTTATTAAATACCCCCTTATTACACGTTTAGCTATTATTATTAATCTCTAGCAGCGGCGTTAGCGCGTTAACTTTACTAAAAATTAAAGCCTGCTTGTTATTATTAAATACCCCCTTATTACGCGAATGCTCTTTCTCTAGCGACGTAGGCTTCTAAGCTAACTAAGGTTCTTCGTCCTTAGGGTAATTATTAACGTATATATAAAAGTTGTCGTCGTTAACGCCCTCTAGCAGAGGTTGTTCCTCCTCTGTAGGTCCTTCCTCCTTTATGCTGGCAAATTGTACGACGGCTAGGGGTGCCCTTGTTAATGGGGCTTTTTTTGGCGCCTTGCGCTTCCTTAGAGGGTTGTGGCTAGCGTTAAACACCTGTTTTGCCTTCCTTTTGCGGGTACTTGGCATGATATATTTACTACACGGTAACTGACTGCCTTTATACACCTCGTAGAAAGTTGATTTTCCTGTATTACATCGTCTCTTATATAATTTTAGGTGTAGGGCGATGAAAGCGGGGAAGCGATTACCTAAAAAGCGTGCAGCCACTCAGAAACTCGCCCCAAGTGGGTCGGGACGGTCTTTTGCAAAGCGTTATAAGCGAACCGCTATTGGCTCGACCTGTCGTGCCTCCAGACCTCACATCGAGCCTCAAAAGCTCGTTATCTCTGACAACGCGTTAGGATCTCATTATGTAACAGCTTGCTGAAGCTACCCCACGTCACCTTATATCCCTAAGCGGACCCCAGGTTTGCGACAACACAGCTTCCGTCTCCGTTGTCTGGCTCCTGCCATCGTGGATCTTTGTAATCGTTACACCCAACTCTGCCTATTCTCTCTCTCTCTCTTCTTCAGCCTTGTTCGACAGCACAACAGCACTCACCAGAGTCTGCTAGCCATGAATCCATCGTCTAATCAAGCTGAATATATCCAGCTTTCACGACTTCCTGCTCCGAATTCAGATGCTGCGATGCCCACCTCGCCTGCTTTGCAACCTGGAATGACGTCATCCGACAGGATCACCGAGGATGGGGTATATCCAGTGTCTTCATCTCGACGGTCATCCCAAGCTAGTTTAGTATCGGCTGCATCTTCACAAACTCAGACTCAGATACAGACAGACAGTCCAGTACAACAACTTTTCCATAGTATCAAGACGTGCTTTCAAAGCCGCTTTCAGGAACTGGAGGCCTTAACTCAGAATCGTTTGAAAAGGAGTCGGTTCTACGGATGGCGCATGGGTGTGTTATTCGGTAGCTGCATGTCCATTTTCGTGCTTTGCTGCAACATCGCCGTTGTAGTAATCGGCAGCATAGCTCATTCCGGATATCAAAATGGCATTGCGAATGTCATGTACGGCGAAGCTTCGTCCATATCCAGATGGAGTACATTCTTTCATCTTCTCATAAACGCCGCGAGTACTGTTCTGCTTGCATCAAGTAACTATACTATGCAAGTCTTGTGCTCCCCAACGCGAGACGATATTGACACCGCTCATGCCCGTGGCATGTGGGTTGATATTGGTTTGCTCAGCTTCCGCAACCTCAAAGCCATACCTCGGAAGCGTGCGGCCTTAGCGCTAGTACTGGCCTTTTCCTCGGTTCCTCTCCATCTTTTGTGAGTGCTGAGCAATATTGGTTGGCGCTGATCTGACATGTACAAGCTACAACGCCGCCGTGTTCCAGATTGCTACCTACAATGAGCATAACATTACGATCATAGAGCATGGATCGCATGCCTATGACACTTTAGTTGTCCTGTCGGACGATACACAACCCGGCCAAACTTTTCGGAACCTAAGTAATGCTCAGTGGAAACAAATTTATGGCACAAAATTTGTAGCGGACCATGGCGATTTGTTTCTTTCTATCGATCGCATGGCCTTCAATACCTCAAATCTACCCACAGCACCTAATACCGACCACTTTCTACCCTTGTATATTGAGAAGAGTAACCAGGAAATTATCCATAATCTGACGATCGAATCGGCCGACTGGATACGATACAATCATTCCACAGGTATCTCCGTCGATGAAGGCATCCCTGTTTCGATGAGCGTCAAACTAGCATTCGCGAAGATCATTGAGCCTCACAGTAGAATCCAGACAAGCCTTTATTTCATGGTCACGGTCATCGCCTTCAATCTTCTAAAGCTTGCCATTATGTTGCGGGTTTTATTCACAGACAGGCAAGATTACATAGTCACACTTGGAGACGCGTTGGCGACATTTCTGAAACATCCTGATCCGGTAACTCACGGAAAATGCATGTATGGGAAAGAAGAGATGATGTACTATCTCGGTCATGCGTCGCACTACGCCAAAGGAGAGGAAAAGGATATAGAAGAGTACTTCTCAGCCCGACTTGCTGGAACGTGGCTGCCTCAACCTAAACCGTACTTCGCTTTTATTACCTACGACAGACAGGTGTTCCTTGCACTTCTGTAAGTCATCCCCTCTGGCATGATTGAAATCAATTAATGATATTAAGGTTTTGTCTAATCTTATCTGCAAACGTTCTGGCACCTCTTCTTAGCTTTGCTGGCGGCATCGATTCCAACAAAAGTTGGGGGACAGCGTCTGATGACATCATACCATTTGGTTTCGGAATTCTTTCCAACGCTTGGCTTGTCAATCTTCCTCAGCTAGTGCTATCGTTATGCTACTTAGCCTTGAACACTATTTGTACTTCCATAGCCAGTGCGCAAGAGTGGAACAATCTAGGCAAAACCCGCAAAGGACTAAGGGTAACTCGTCCGGAGGCCAGTCAACGCAGCACCTACTTTCTTCAACTTCCTTATAAATGGGCGACTCCATTGCTTTTAACTAGTGGTATTCTTCATTGGCTTCTTTCTCAGAGTTTCTTTCTCGTCCGCATTGATGTTTTGGATCGCAAAGGTGCTATCGTGGAAGAAAGCTCGCAGTCTGCATGTGGATATTCGCGGTTAAGTCTTCTTATATTTTTCGTTGTCGCTTTTCTTTTAGTATGCGCTATCGGCTTGATCGCAACCCGTTCTTTGGAACAGAAAGTGCCGTTTGCCGCATCTTGCAGCTTGGTCATCAGCGCTGCGTGCCATCCGCCCAAGCAAGAAATCGACACACATTTGAAGGAGGTTAAGTGGGGAGTGGTCGAAGAGCAGACAGAGCAGGGATATGCACATTGCTCCATCACCGCATTGCCTACCATAAAACAGAAATTAGTGGAAGGAAGAGTTTATCGCTAGCCAGGACTTCCATCGAAGCACATGAGTATAAGCAACGAGCAAATTTGCAAAAGGGTATCTAAATAACTAGATTAAAAAATTTTAATATCTAATTTAGTTATTTTCTATCTGACCTCCCTTTTCTTGGTCTCAACAATTGAGAGCGTGTATCAGCCGGGATGGGAGAGATGGATTGAGCCGCTTCTGAAAGGAAAATTGTGATCTCTTAGAGGATCTTCCACATAAAGTCCTAATGGAAGCGGTGTCTGATATAGGAGGATGATTGGGTAGAGGAAAGGGAGCGTAGGGAAGCGAAGGCCCGCCAAATACGTATATCATCTCCATTGTCATATGTACGTCACCTACATCGTATGTTTTAGTACGTACACTTACCACAGTAACCACAGTCTTCCCCACAAGCAGTAAGATCTTTCTCAGAGTCACTGTCCGAATCGTAGGAGAGTTGCACGCCACCATGCTCGCTTTCATGATCGTGCTCGTGGTCCGAAAGATCCAGTTCAACTGTCCATCTCGCCATCAGTTCTGGGGGTAGGGCGTGGACGCCCTCTCCATGTTGCCTACGAATTTCCAAGCGATCGACCGACGGGCAGTAGGCTTCAAGAAGACCCGGGCCCTCCTTCTTTGCTATCTCGACGAACTTATTTAGCAGTACCGCTAGGCGCCGGATGGCAGCTTCATTCTGCCGTTCCCAGGCCTGCACATTGGCTTGGACTTGCTTGACATGTATATCGTGGAGAGGGAAGGTTCCGTAACCGTCATGATAAGCAACGACAAAATTTGGGATTTGCTTGATCCACAGCTGCGGATACATCTCCTCCATGTCGATCTCTTTCCTGTACTTGCCTGAGCGTGTTTTTAGGTCGAAGACAGTGTGCTGCGGGACGACTGCACCACTTTGCTTCAGTGTCAATGCGGTTTTGCTATCGCTGATGTGTCGCCCAACGGTAACGTTATCAAGACTTCCGACAAGACTGTCAAGGAGCCCGGCGGGAGTGCTTACTGGGTTCGACCTTGGGGCCGGACCTGAGCCATGGCCTAGGTAGCCGTCACACTCGAAGCGTACCACGCAGTCTAAGCCACCGAACTTGTATCGACAAAGTCGCTGGTGGCTTTCTGAACCCTTGACGTCTCTCTCCCAGGTAGTGTACGCTTCAGGGAAAGTGTGACCGTATCCCCTAACACCCTCAATTATCTCTCGTGGGTCGTTATCCTTGCGAACAAAGAAGACAGTGGTGCCGATGAGCTCGATGTTGAATCGGAACGGCTTCTCAATTGAGCGGGCGAAGCGGAGTAGGTTACCCATTGTGCTTCCGCATGCAAAGACGTCCACTTCCTCTATAGCGAAGATCGGATCGGTGTCGAGTAGTGCGCGAACTGCTGGCTCAGTCGGAAATTCGGGGTATTTCGCTGAGTTGAGATCACGGAAAAACACGCCACTGTCTTCCTTGAGACGCTGAGCTTGTCGGAGCGGCGTCCACAGAGGAGGTTTGCCTTCCCAAGAGTCAGCAATAAGTCAAAATGAACGATTGAAGTGCTTACCGGGTACTAGAATGATGGGGGATTTGGCGTCGGTCCAGTTGTAGGATGCGACTTAATTGCAGTCCGTGATTGTGGTGTTCTCCACCGGGCGTGCAGTGGGGTGGTCCAGGTCAGATATGCAAATTGTTTGCAAGAGGTCTCCAAGAGGATGTTTTACAGTGTCTGGCATTACGACCGTACGTTTGGGGAAAGGATGCCCAACTCCGCGTCCTCTTCCTCGGCGTTGGGTGAACCCACCTCGTTCACTTTCAAAGGATGAACGGTAGGCCATGCTGCTCGTGACTTGAGTGTGTCTATGATCGTGCTTTCGTAAGGGTCCACTAGAGGGGACGGTGTCCAGGTGGTGTGGTATTGTTATAGCCTTGGTCTTGTGTCTCCTGGGGTGGTGAGCGGACGAACAGATGCTGCTTCGTTTTTCTGTTTGGCCGTGAGTCAAGGGCTTACCAAGAACACCGTTGTACATTCGGATGAAGAATAGAAACCGTATGCTGAGGCCCGCATTGATGCCTGAGCAAGCAAGGCTGAGCGGGGTGTGGCGTGTTTACTGCACGCGCTGGTGGTACAGTCCCAGCTCGACAAACATCGATTCGTGGAGGCGTCCCGAGTGATGCAGGCAGCCATCACTGCACATACAACTCTTGCGCGTGTTCCAATCAGTTGCGCCACATGTTGCCGCTGCATTGCTGTGTCCCTCGTGGGAGAATATCGTTGCCTCACACTGCCCCACGCTCTTTCTCACATATTCTGTGACCGTTGCCTGCGCATCTAGGTCAGAGTTACTACCTATCATAAGCTTTCTGATATACATCGCGTTCGTCTACTCTTCACTGCAGAGTTTACCCCCAACGGTCCCTCATACAAATGGCTAACGGGACGGTTGATAAGCGTCTCAACAATCTGATCAAGCATTTCAACGCGGTGATCCACGGCCATCGCGACTTAAAAAGTCCAGCAGATGGCAATCGATTCCTTGAAGCCTTTTGTGCCCAGAAAGACGCGTCGAGATGTGTTGAAAGTGTCATCGCGGCGACGAGCGGATTAACCGCCCTGGCCAAGGCGTTCCGCTTTTCCAGGGATACCCTGCCGAGACAGTCAGTGCGCCGCGACACTAACGCGCCACCCCAACAGATGTAGCACCTCAACTTTGACGCGCCGCATCTCCACCAATATGGATCCGATTGAGGCTGCAATCATCGCTATCGACTCACGAGAACCTGGAGAAACTTTCTTATATAGAAAAATTGCAGAAGAATTTGGTGTTGTGCGGTCAATATTAACGCGCTGGCATAGACGCGCCATGTAGGCGCGTACATAGCTACTATAGACTTGCTAAAATCTTAACTAATAATAAGAATCTAAGCTCCTATAGTATATACAGCGTCTTACTTAGAAAGGTCTACCCCCTACGCGTTAGATAATTTAAAACTTTGCATTAATTATTACTAAAAAGGATGTCTCTATATAATAGGTTAATTGCTTTATTAGGTGCTACCCTGACTCCCTAATCTCGCGATGGACGACTGGGCTGGATAGTAATCGCCACAACGCTGATTCAGGCGCAAGATATAGGCTCTACTTTGAGCTTCTATATGAGAAAATTATGAAGTATTGTAAGCAGGTGGGTGGTATGTGTGAAGGTAGTATATTGTGTGTGTAATTGTCTAAGTTGCTCTGTGTGTTGTTCTGTGTTGTGTTGTGTGTACATGGAGTGATCAGAGGCTCGTATATAGAGATAGAGCTAACTCATGAGACTAGTGTTGTTATGTGATATATCTCTGGGCTGCTTACAAGTATGGCATAGAGCCTTAGTATACCTATAATATGGACGAAAAAGGCTTCCTACTCGGCATCACCGGCAGGTCAAAAAGGATCTTCGACAGGCCTATATATAAGAGTCGCCAAGTGAGGTAATCTATCTAGAATGGTAGTCGTGAGTAGATCTCGCTCATTGCATGTATATGCGCCGATAGATCTACTATTAATCTATTATTAATCTATCGATCTAACGCTAAGACTCTATAATTAAGCTAGGTTAAGGAAATTAACGTCAATTCTTATAGAGTCTTTATTACCTTATTAACCTCTAGATAGTTAAACAACGAGATAGGGCTTTAATAGCTAAAATAGGTGTTTAATTGCTATACTAAGGAGAAGGCTTAATAGTAGTAGTGACTTCTAGTCCTTAATGGGCATGGATCTCACGTTACTATAGATTTTATCGACTACTGTAATTAGAAAAAGATCCTCCTTGCGATATTTCCCCCTTACGCCACTTATACGCTGTAGCCTCTAGACGTTTGTGTGTTTAAGTCTCTTTCTGTCGCCTACTCCGACAAGCTCTCCGCATACCTGTATAAGAGTTAGGGGCTATTAATAATCGCTAAAAGAGACTTCTTTACACTATTCTAGAAGGCCTAGATAACGTTAGTTACGCTGTAATTAATTACTAAAGCTTTTAAGTATATAGGTATCTCGCCGCCAGATCCTACACTAATCCTTAGTTAATTTAATAGAGATAAGTCTCTAGAATAGAGATTACGTAAAAGCTCTACTTTAGTACTTAGCGCGTCTAATTAGCGCAAAATTAATTAGCTTTTGAAGATTATTATTAATACAGGGGGAGGTAATAAGGCTAAGAAGCTGAGTCGCACTATATACTTAATCTTTGTATAAAAGTAGCTCCTAGAGCATGAGAATTAGGGGCTACGAGAAGCCCTTACAAACCAGAAATGGCGTTAAATAAAGGGCAGGACTCTACCTTTTAAGCAGCTAGATAAGTGGCATAGAGGATCTGTTTTCTAGTTACCTGCCTACGTACAGAGGGCGCGCGATTCTCTCAGCTAATAAAAGGCTAAAAAGTAACAACTACAACTCTAGAAAAGTAAGTAGAGAGAGATCTAGATAGTAAATAGGTAGCTTAAAGCTTGTCTACTATAGGAGAAGCGTATTGCGCGTGTGGTAGCTAGAAATACGCGCGCTAAGGAGAAAGCTAATTAGGCTACTAAGTAACGCCTCTGTTAACAGGCTCGTAAGACTTAATAACGACTTTAAAAACGTCTTAAAATTGCTAAAAAGGGAAGCTAGAATAATTATAAAGAGGAAGAAGCCTACGCCGGCATCTATACGCGTTAATATAGTAATATCTACGCTATTAGCGCCAGCATCGCGCAGTGGCTAAATAATTAGAACACTAAGTAGATATTTATAATTTAACTAGCTAGTAATCCTCTATAGCTCTATAAAATCTTAACTCTAGAAAATTTCGCGATAAAAGCTTTTATATAAAACTCTACAGCCTCATGTTGCTGGCTGTGGTGCTGGTGTTGGGGTGGCGCGTTAGTGTCGCGGCGCACTGACTGTCTCGGCAGGGTAGCGCCTTCCTGAACGGCCCTGCTTCTTTGGCTATTCGGTTCCTCGCCGACCCGTCCATCGAACAGGTCTACGAAGGAGCCTTCCTCCATCGCATTCTTGAACAAATTGTGCAGCCCCCTACATTCTGGAACACACTGGTTGAGGCACACCAGGCTCATACATTGTCGGTAGACGGCACCATCGCGTTCGCATGGCTCCTCGTCAAAATCTTGGGCAGCAGATCGGACGACCTCCCTGATGTCCACGAGACTGCAAAACGCATCACGGCAAGTGAATCCCTCATCCGATCCGAATCGTTGGAAGTAAGAAATCTCGGTTATAAAATCAAGAAGATTCTCGACAACGCTTCAGCTCATGGTGCTGAAGAAGGGCCTGGTGGGCGCCACGACAATGATTTCGCAGACTTCCGGAAGATAAAGATACTGCCTACGCCCGATGAGTTCTCTTCTACGGAGACGCCATTCTACAGGCGTGCAGATGCGATCGAGTCGAAAGAGCAGTCACAGCGTGGCCCTCTTCATCAAGACAATCAATTTCGCCTGCTTCGTGAGGATCTGCTTGGTGAACTGCGTAACGACTACCAGGTCGCCATTGGCGCAAAAAAAGGCCGCCGCAAGGTTCATATAAAGCGATTAGAGTTTGTCGGCGTTGATGGTGGTACCGAGACTCGACGCAAATTTTGCAGTGTCAAGCTCCGATGCAACGGCGATATTCCCCAGCTGCAGCAGTTCAAGAATTCCAAGGACCGAAAAAGTTATGCCAGTGAGAACAAGAACTTCCTCAAGCATCATTCACTTGGATGCTTGATCAATGATCGACAGATTGTGGCTTTCGCAAGCGTTGATCGCGACGAGGACAGGCTTGCGCAAATTCCTCCTGTTCTCCAGCTACGCATTGCTGATCCCGATGCGCTCAAAAAGTTCCTCACGGTCAGTAAATATTCGCGAGATCTCGAATTCGTCCAGGTTGACACGCCTGTCTTTGCATATGAGCCTATCTTGCAATGCCTTCAAAACATGAAGGAAATGCCGTTGAAAGAGCAGCTACTGGAGCTCACCCCAGAGGCGAATGAAACGTTGTCAGGAATCCAACCAACCTCGATCATTCAAGCAATTCGGCAGAAAGGGCACCAAGAGCTCCAACATATAGTGGGAACGACGAAGAGCGTCAAACTTGACGAGGCACAGTCCGATTCTCTACTTACTGGCCTTTCGAAGAAGGTCAGTCTCATCCAAGGGCCTCCTGGGACTGGAAAGTCTTTCATTGGTGCTCTAATTGCCAAGATCCTGCATGATCATACCAGTGAGACTATACTCGTCCTCACATATACCAACCATGCCCTCGACCAATTCTTGGTAGACTTGCAGGACATCGGCATTCCACAAAATAACATTGTGCGCCTCGGACAAAAGTTCAACGCTAGTACAAAAGCGTTGAGCATCTCTGAACAGAACAATACATACAGGATGGGCCACACGACCTATTGCGTGCTCCAAGCTCTAAAGTCTGAGTGCGAAGGGTATCACGACTTGTTGATGACGCATATAGCCGGCCATCTCAATTTACGCATCACCAACCGTGCTCTGCTGGAGCATTTGGAGTTTTCCGATGACTCCGAATTCTTCGATGCTTTCAAAATTCCAATGACCGACGATGGCATGGCCGTTATCGGTAACCGCGGAAGACTTGTGGACGACTTGTATCTATTCAATCAGTGGATTCATGGCAGAGGCCCAGGTGTCTTTCAGCAAGTCGCGAACCAATCTCCTCAAGTCTGGGGGCTTGGAGCGAATGCCCGCGCTGCTTTGAGATCGCGATGGATCAAGGAAATCGTAGAAGACGAGGCATTTGAGATTACCAATATGGCTCAGAAGTACGATCAATGTCGAGAGAAGATTGAGAAGCTTTTCCACGAGAAAACGAGTCACCTGCTTATGCAAAAGCGGATCATTGGTTGCACTACTACGGGGGCTGCGAAATTCACCGACGAGATCCAGAAAGCTTTTCCTGGTATTATCATCGTGGAAGAAGCTGGTGAGATTCTAGAAAGCCACGTTTTGACTGCATTGTCGCCCAAAACGAAACAGCTGGTTTTGATCGGCGATCATAAACAGCTCCGCCCTAAAGTGAATAACCATTCTTTGACGGTGGAAAAAGGCAACGGTTATAATCTTGACGTCTCGATGTTTGAACGTTTGGTCCTTGCTGGAGTACCGCATACGACTCTCAATGAACAACATAGAATGCGTCCAGAAATCTCAGCCCTCGTCAGATCACTCACCTACCCAGAGCTACAAGATGCGCCCAATACGGCGGGTCGGCCGTCTCTTCGCGGCTTCCAAGACAATGTAATCTTCGTATCTCATAACGTCCCGGAGCTGAATGCCGACACCATTGCAGATCGCCGCGATGAAGGAGCCAAGGCGAGCAAAGAAAATGAACACGAAGTCGAAATGGTACTCAAATGTGTGCGTTACCTGGGCCAACAAGGATACGGTACTGATCGAATCGTCGTCTTGACTCCTTATCTCGGTCAGCTCTTTCGGCTGGTGCGAAGACTTGGCGAAGACAATGATCCAGTACTCAATGACTTGGATTCGTTTGAGTTGATTCGTGCGGGACTAATGAATCCGGCGGGAGCTAACATAGCCAAGCGACAGCTGAGAATTTCTACAATAGGTATGAACACTGTCTATTCTGCACCACTGTGTTCGGCAAGGGTATTGGAACATGCATATGCATGAGCTAACTTTATCAGACAATTACCAAGGCGAGGAGAGTGACATCGTCATTGCATCTTTGACTCGCAGCAATACTCAAGGCGACATCGGCTTCATGAAGTCACCGCAACGTGTAAATGTCCTCCTGTCTCGGGCACGTGACGGTCTCATCATGATCGGGAATGCTGAGACTTTTATGAGCAGCCACAAAGGCAAGGACGTCTGGATCTCGCTAATGGAGCAATTAAAGCGCAAAGGACACGTGTATGACGGTTTTCCGGTGCAATGTGAGCAACATCCAGACAGGAAAGCTCTTCTTGCTACGAAAGAAGCATTCGACGAGAAATGCCCAGACGGAGGCTGTTCCGAACCATGGTAAATACCTCCCGGCACTAAAAGATGCACGGCAACTGATCAGATCTAGCGGTAAAATGCTTAGTTGCAACCAACACAAGTGTCCGCAACGTTGTCACCAATTACAAGACCATTCGAAGATGACATGTCGCGCTATCGTCAAGACGACGTGTGATCAAAAGCACACCACATCCCATCACTGTCAAGACAAAGGCTCAAGAACTTGTTCCAAGTGCGAAGCCGAAGCTCGAGCGAAAGAGCGCAAGCGCCAACGAGATTTCAACTTGGACCAGGCGCGTCAAGCTAGACAGCGAGAATATGCTGCAAAACTGGCCGAGCTAGATGACGAGATGGAACATCAGAAACGTTTGGTCCTGGATGAGGCTGAGGACGAAGATCGCCGGGCTGTTCTAGCTCAGAAGAAGCAAGATCTTGCTAATATGAAAAACAGAGCTCGCAAGGCCAAAGAAGCTGCTTCGAATACGCCCAATTCCAATGACGTGTCATCAAATTCGGAAGCTTCATCACAAACTAACGCATCAGCTAATCGCCAGGATTCGGAATCCAAGAGTACGAAGCCGGTGACGCAGCCTACGCCCAATGGTTCTGCCTCAAGGGTTCATGTTACAGCAGAAGACTCCATGCCTGACTGGGATAAGAGCGAAGCGCAAGACGAGTGGGACTGGTTGAAGAAGCATGAGGGCGCAGACATCGAAGCTCTAGATGCGCTGATGGATATGATAGGTGAGTACAACCAGGACCCTGCCTTGCTTTGTCGATGCTAAAAGTGCGCTAGGGCTAGAATCTGTAAAGCTCAAGTTCCTGGAGATCAAGAACAAAGTGGATACAGCCCTTCGTCAGGGCATTTCTCTCTCAAAAGAAAGATTTGGGGCTACGCTGCTGGGAAACCCGGGTACTGGTGAGTGCGAGAACTTCTTTTCCAGGCACAGGGCTAACACGATAAGGCAAAACCACCGTTGCGCGACATTATGCGAAGTTCCTCGTCAGTGTCGGCGCTCTCGCTGGTGATAGTTTCTTCGAAACTGCTGGTTCCGCTCTAGCAAATGACGGGGTGAATGCCTGCAAAGCTCACATAGACAAAATTCTCGAAGAAGGTGGCGGTGTGTTCTTCATCGATGAAGCATATCAGCTCGTTTCAGGAAACAGTTTCTGTGGCAAGGCCGTCCTGGACTACTTGCTGGCCGAGATTGAAAATCTTACCGGAAAGGTCGTGTTTGTACTTGCCGGTTACCACAAGCAAATGGAAGCATTCTTCGAACATAATCCTGGCATACCAAGCCGTATACCCGTCGAAATGGAGTTTCAGGATTACACCGGCCAGGAGCTGCAACGTATCTTCTGCCAATACATCAAGACCAAATACAAAGGCAACATGAAGCTCGAGGAAGGGATGTCAGGCTTGTACGCGCGCATAGTTGCTCGCCGCATCGGCCGGAGTCGGGGCCGTGATGGATTTGGGAATGCGCGAGATGTCCAGAACTGCGTCGCGCAAATTACAGGGCGTCAGGCGAAGCGGATACAGAAGGAAAGAAGGCAACGACGTCAACCAGACGACCTCCTACTCACGAAAGAGGATCTGATTGGACCCGAGCCGTCCACTGTGCTCCAGAATAATGCTGACTGGAAGCGGCTACAGAAGCTCATCGGTCTGAAGTCGGTCAAGGATCGCGTGCACATTCTTCTCGACGGAATCCAAGAGAACTACCAGCGGGAGCTAGAGGAGGTGCCGCTTGTGGAGTACTCCCTCAACCAATGCTTCATTGGCTCACCCGGTACTGGTAAGACATCAGTGGCAAAATTATACGGACGCATACTCGCGGACATTGGCCTATTGTCCAATGGCGAAGGTAAGTCACTTACGATGCCACATCAAAGCATGAGCATCGACCTTGGCCTCCGCTTCATGTGCATATGCTACTCGTGGAATTATACGCATCGTTTCTGGCGCTCTCTAACGTAGCGTAGTGGTTACCAAAAATCCCGCAGACTTCGTAGGCGATGTTCTCGGGGCCTCCGAAAGCAAAACCAAAGGAATCCTAGCGGCGACCAAGGGCAAGGTGTTGATCATAGACGAGGCATATATGCTTGCTTCCGGGGCGGCAGGTGACCCATACAAAGGCGCTGTAATCGACACCATAGTTGCCGAAGTCCAAAGCACGCCAGGCGAGGACAGATGCGTACTCCTTCTGGGTTACAAGGATCAAATGGAGGAAATGTTCCGCGACGTAAATCCAGGTCTAGCCCGGCGCTTTCCGATGGACTCCGCCTTTGTCTTCGAAGACTTCAATGATGGCGAACTCCGACAGATCTTGGACTTGAAGCTCAAGGACGTCGGCTACAACGCCACGGATCAAGCAAAAAAGGTTGCTATGGAGACGCTTCAGCGGGCTCGCAATAAGCCAAATTTCGGCAATGCTGGTGAAGTTGATATCATTCTCGATCGAGCGAAGGCTTTGCACCAACAACATCTCTCAAATGCCAAAGTCAAAGACCGTGATACGTTTGAGGCCATTGACTTTGACCCCGACTTCGACAGAGCTGAACGAGCTGCGACCAATCTACCTCAACTTTTCCGAGATGTTATAGGCTGTGAAACTCTGATCGAGCAGTTTCAAGGATATCAGACAACCGCAGCGAATATGAAAGCCTTAGGTATGGATCCTCGAGAGCAAATACCCTTCAACTTCCTTTTCAAGGGTCCGCCAGGTAAGTTCCCCTCGCTGCCGCGTGGATTGAAGATTAACTTGCTTAGGGACTGGCAAGACAACAACGGCGCAAAAAATGGGAAAGATATTTTATGATATGGGTTTTATTGGGCAAGCCAAGGTTATCGAATGCTCGGCAACCGATTTGATCGGTCAATATGTTGGTCAAACAGGACCAAAGGTACAGAAGCTGCTGGAGAAAGCTTTGGGCAAAGTTTTGTTCATCGATGAAGCGTACCGTCTTGCTGAGGGCGGCTTTGCGACTGAAGCCATGGATGAACTCGTAGACTGCCTCACTAAACCCAGGTTTTCCCAAAAGCTTGTCACTATTCTGGCCGGCTACGACAAGGACATTGATCGTCTCATGTCTATCAATCCTGGTCTGACAAGCCGATTTCCAGAGTCTGTCATCTTTCCGCATCTTAGCTCCGATGCATGTGTGGAGCTATTGATCAAAGTCTTGCAGAAGAAAAAGAAGGATGCGCCACTCGATATATCGGTTCTCGAAAAGCCGTCGCCAAGCTTCCAACACCATGTTTTAGACCGGTTCGGAAAGCTTGCGGGATTGAGTTCGTGGGGCAATGCGCGAGATGTCAAATCGCTTGCGAAGGGGATCTTTGGTACCCTGATCAAGAGTGTAAAGCCGCCAATCACAAATCTGACGCTTAACGAAGAGCTCGTCCTTCAAATTATGGACTTTATGCTTAAAGAGCGTTCGCGACGCAATGAGGCGGTTGGTACTAGCCGTTTCCCAACACACATGCCTTCGATTCCCGGGCCTCCTCAAATTCAACAGCAAGATGCACTGAAAGCCCCGGAAACCAAAACATCCACCAATACAGCGACGAAAGCGTCCACTGAAAAGGCACCAGCCGCAGCTCCACCAGCCGCCGTGAACAAGCCTCAACAGCCTCTACCACCTGCGACGGAACCTGCGAAGTTGGACCCGGAAGAACCAGAGTGGTTCAAATCCATATTCAACGCCAAACGCGATCCCAATGTCTCCGATGCCGTCTGGGAACAGATGGAGCGAGACAAGTACGCAGCTGTAGCACGTGAACGCGCCTTCATTCAGGCCCGCAAAGAGAAGGAAGAGGAAGAAAAGCGCATCGAAGAACTTAGGCGCGCTGAATTCGAAGCTTTGTATGACGAAGAGCGGCGCAAGATTGAGCAGAAGAGGATAGAAGCGGAGCTCGAACGGCGAAGGAAGGAAGAAGAGTTTATCGAGATGGAGAAACAGAGAGAGCTCGAGAAGAGGAGGCAGACGAAAATTAGGAAGATGGGTCCTTGCCCAGCGGGGTATCAATGGACAAGGCAGGCCGCCGGGTATCGGTGTAGTGGAGGCTCTCATTACATCACGGAGGACCAGGTGGATGCATACTGTGTTGAGTGAGAATTGGCATTCAAGGGAAGGACTGGACTAGGAACGATGCTGCGCTTCAACACCTTGTAATGCCGCAATATAGAGAGCAGGTCGTTGTAGACAATAAAAGAAAAGCTTGAGAGCAGAAAGGAGGAGAAGAATGATCGCGGCGTCTATTTTTATCATAGCTACAGACATACATATGTAGCATGATGGCCTCGTGGCGTCGTGTGTACGTGCCAATCGATTATTGTAGCTCACATGGAGGGCTGACGCAGAGAATATACAGTAAGCGTACTCTACAGGCGTTCGCATCACAAGTGGGCCGCACTGACGTCGAATCCTTCATAACAGTAGGCCGTATTTGTGCCGCGCTGCGCCTCGCGCACCACCAAAAATGAGCACATGATAATCCTTCGCACGAAGCGTCTTACTCTGCGATATCCGTTGCAGTTGAGGATCAGCGCACTGCGATCACGCTTCCAGCTTTCCAGGTGTTCACAAGAAACACTTTCTTTCCCTTTGTGCCTTTCAACAGGAAAATCATTCTGTCAAGACTTGGGTTACTGGGCAACAACTTAGCAAACCTCGGAACCGGCACAAGGGCAGGCATAGCCTCAATGATTCAATAAGCCAGTCTCGTCCAGTGGAACTACACAAGCCTTCAAGGGAGTTCAACATGTACTGTGCTGCCTAGCCAACCAAGCCCTTGACTGCGGCGCACGATAGCTGGTACACATCCTTCGGTCTCAGCTTACGTGAAACTAAATCTGGACGACAGTCAAAAAACTATCACGAGCTCTGTCAACCATGCCACAGTGCTCAGCAAGGCGGATAAGGAAAGAAGCCAATGCCTTCGGTTTCCGAGACACTCTTCTCATGCCTAGGTATAAAGGAGTTGGAAGAAGGCGCCAAATGCAAGTCTCCCAAACACCAAGATACTGTTGAAACATCGCCTACTCAAGAATATCTTCTATACATTCTAAAGATGGCATTTGCAAACGGCTCCAATGGCGTAGGAGCCTCTGCTAAAGGTACCATTATTCCTTCGTGTGGCTCTGAGCATTTGCTAATGACCTTAGATCCTGTTCTTATCGACCCAAGAACACGCTTCAGTGATCTGAAGTTAAAATTTCCGCATCCATCTTTAACTATTCCAGTCCTGCAGCGTGACTTTCCGACCAAGCCAGACTGTGGTGAAACCAGTTACAAAGGATATGGACGTTTGGCCGGGCGCCGTGCGTTGATCACTGGCGGCGACTCTGGTATCGGACGAGCAGTCGCTATTGCCATGGCGCGGGAGGGTGCCAATGTTGCCATCAACTACCTTCCCGTCGAAGAACTCGATGCACAAGACGTCGCAGACCTGCTCGCTAAAGAGGGCATCAAGATCACCCGTATCCCGGGAGATCTTCTGGATGAAGAGTTCTGCAGCAATCTCGTGCTGAGAGCGGAGCGAGCTTTGGGGGGCATTGACATTCTGGTCAACAATGCAGGGTGAGTGAGGCGCTGTAAAATCGTGAAATTGCCTGCTGACGCATAAGTATAGGACGGGTGGCGACCTCAACCCGGACATTACCACCTACACCACCAAGCAGTGGGACTGCGTTTTCCGCACCAACGTTTACGCCGGCTTCTTCCTCGCCCGTGCAGCCATCCCGAAGATGCCACCTGGTTCTTCCATTATCTGGACTGTGTCTGACGTGGTTGCCAACCCCACCAACGCAGTTCACGACTATGCTGCGACCAAAGGCGCTGTTGCCAGCTTGGTCCAGACCCTCGGGATCTCCCTCGCAAGTAAGGGCATCCGAGTCAACGGTGTGGCTCCTGGCTTGACGTATACGCCACTCGTTGCCGGGATGAGCATGACAACTGAGCAACTGAATGATTTCGCCCAAACGCTTCCACTTCGTCGTCCGGCGCAGCCAGTTGAGATGGCGCCGTTGTATGTCAACTTCGCGGATAAGAATGCCACTTACTTGAGCGGCGGCATCTTGCAGAATAAGTCGGGCACCCTAGTTTCCGACACCCCCCATTTTCCGACACCCCGCCAAATTTCGCCGCTGCCACCACTCTACGTTGCGAATGTGCTCACAGCTTCATCAAATAATTTTGAAAAAGCATTAAAAAAATCGTATTTAAAGGATTTTAATCGCTTTCTTTATCTACACTTAAATCACGATTAAGATACCATCGTGTTAGTTATTAATTCTATACTAAACGTTATACTAATAATTACTCTACTTCCTCTTTAGAGCTACTCTTTTCCTCTAAAATAATAACCCCTTACTCTACGCTTCTCACCTTGCGAATACGTTAAGTAGGCTCTTAATTAGTTTAAAAGAGAACTTCTATAAGACTTACGAAAAAATTATTTAGATTAGTTATAACTTTATAGTGTTTTAGCAGGTTAGCTTGCTCCACCTGCTTACGCAAAGAAGCAATCTTATAGTCTTATATAATAATTATTATTAAGGTATAGTTAAACGCTATAGTAGTAAGCCGAACGTATTATCGTGTAGTTAGTAAGAAGTTCTTTCTAGAAAATAGCTTTATAACATTGCTGCCGCGTTTTGGCGTCCTAATATTTATAGTAGAAGGGGGTGGTGTTGACGGCCGTTCGCGCACTACTACCCAGCGAGAACCTAAGGGCTTCCTTACGCTCTTAGGGTATAAGCCTGTTACCTTCTACCTAGATCAGATGCACTGCTCTCGAAGGCTAATTTTATGTACTTTTACATAAAATTCAAGAAACTTAGCCTTCCTAAGCTTTATTTTATCTGTCTAAGCTATATATTCGCCGATAAAGCGCCGATACGCCGCCTTCAGACTTAAGAAATAGCCTAAATCTAAAGGCTAGAGTAGATATAAAGTATAAGCAAGGAAAAAGAGTAAGTAAATATTATTTAAGTAATATATAGTTATAAATTTGTCTAAAGTATAACTACTATAGCTATTAACGATAAGTAACCGTGCCTTAGAGGAATTATTAGGCTTAGTCTGTAGTAAAAACACCTTTTCTAGCCACTTAACAGCAATGTTATTACTTGTCTATCTATTTTGCGAAAAGGTAACATGCTAGCCTAGGTTCTAAGCTAAAAACTTCTTCTTAAACCACTGCTCCTGGATGCTCTTAGCCTTAAAGATAATAAGGGGGTCTAGAGCGACGCCAAGCGCAGAGATACACTCTACTATAGAGGTCTAAGTGTAGATATTTATTATCTTAACTAGTATAGCGTTCGGGCTCTCCTGTGAGGAGCCTATAATAAGCCTATTAATGCCCTAGCCCTCTATAATACCGCCCTCGTCGGCATTATACCTGCGCCGGGGGGGAATCTAGCTTACCATTTTGTATAGGTTAAACAAGTGCCTAATATTTTCTAGAGTAGCCTTATTTACGCGTTCCTAGCTAGTCTAGCAACCTAATTTTAACTTAATAGCTAGGTAGCGTTATATAATATAACTAGTCCACTTCTTCCCTAGGTTCTTATAGTTACCTTATTACTTAAGAATAATAATTACGATAGCCTATACTTGCGCGTGCGTTAGCGTATAACTAAAAGCCTCTTATTAGAGAATCTATTTCTTTAGAAGCTCTTCTTAAATAGTTATAAGCTATTATTTACTATTATAAGCATACTAATAGGGTTAAGCACTATTAAAGTAGCCGCGAAAAGTGTTGCGTAGGACCCTATGTTAGGTAGTAGTAGTAGCTAAAGGGCTCTAGGAAGATGATAACAATGCCATAGGGAAGTTCTACCTGTCGCAGTAAGCGTGGCAGGTCTGCATATCAATACCCCATGCATCCCACACGTTTTTCACGAGCTTTACAGGCTTTCGGCCATTTTGGGCTACCAGACCTTCGGCTGTGTCTTTGAGATTCTCGGCCTCGAGGAGCCGACGTACGCACTTTGTCGCGGAGCAAAAGGCTAACCTTCTGCTCCTCATAAGTAGAATATCATTTAAGGTTACACACTTTGCTCCCCATGATGAACCTTGTCCGAGCGGCGTCAGGAAATATTTTAGCTGTGAGTCGTTCATGCTCTAAAAATGTAAGTATTCAGTCCGAAGGAGAACATCAAGCCAGGGAAGCTGGTAGGCTTTTCAATACTGTCTTGGGGACGCGGCTGACAGGCAACCATATGCACCCTCCTCGGGTGTGGCACAATCAGGACAGCCATTAGTTGATGTAGCTGAATACGAAATAGATATTTGAACCCCCAATCAATTTGGGTCAGCTGGGCTACCGTACCTGACGCCTACGAGCTCGCACAGGTGGGGGCTGTGCTCGTGGTCACAACTGTCAATAATCAAATATTGTAAGGGATAAGATGGGTAGCAAGTAGGAATGAGAGACTGAGTTAATTGTAACAGGCTGAACGGAGAAACTGCTTAAGTAGTTGTAAGCAGCCTAGGGCTATGTCACATGACGACACTAGTCTCATGAGTCAGCTCGATCACTATAAACGAGCCTCTGATCACTCCATGTACACACACACACAGAACACACACAATACACTACCTTTATACATACCACCCACCTGCTTACAGTAGTAGAGTCGTAGTTAGTAACTAGTCTATATTAGGTTAAAGATATTATGTAATATCTTACTCTACTCTAATATACCTCCTATAGCATAAAGCTAGCGGAGTGCTATTAAGTAGAGTAATACAAAATGAGTGGATAGAGGGCCTCTAAGGCACCTCCTGTAACGAGGTAGGCACGGTCGAACACGTGGCCTTCTCTCGCTTATAGAGGTTCCGGCTAGGCTAGGATCAAACACTAGCGCTAGTGGCTGACCCTAGCATATCCTATATATATTATACTCTACGAGTAATACTTGGCTTAAGTATTCTCGTGCGTACCTTTTGGTGCAGGTGAGGAAGTCACATAGTATTGGCTTAGTAAGCGGGGCGCTTACCTCATTACACCTCCCTAGGTAGTACTCTATTATGTAATAATAGACGTAACAAACTTATCTTTTACACTAATAACTTGTGGCGTATATTAGTTATTCCTAGTTACTTTAAGAATCGCTTGTGCTTGCTATTATTAGAGAGAGCTTTTATTAATCTATTAGCAGGCATATTAGTAGTTCTTATTTAAGTAATATTAATATTCCTAGCTTTAACTTGCTTGCGGATCTATATCTAATATACTTTAATATGTCTTAGCTTTATGTTAAGCTTTTCTTTATCCTTGTTAGCGATGGAGACTGTTTGCTAGTTATTATAGTATAATATAGGTCGAACCTCTAGATTAAGCCTAATAGCTTTAAATATATTTATTTACTAGGATAACTTAGTGCTAGTAGTAGATAGGGCGAATAGTTTAGCCTTAGTAGTTAATTTAGCTATAGATCTTATTATTTTTGCCTTCTAATTAATAACTATTCTATAGAGCTTAAATATATAGGTAAAAGAGCTTTAGGCGGTATTAGGATTATTAGTAAACGTAGTATTAGAGGCACTAAAGAATAATAACTCCTTTACTTCCCTATTATTAATTTAATATATGTAGTTAGTGTTTTTAGAGTATGCCGTTGTTGCTCTAATTACCTAGAATTAAAAGTTATATAGGTACTACTATATAGACTTAATAGTAGTAAGGTGCTTTTAGCTTAGATTATATAGATGGCGGGCAAGTATTAAGTGCGTCTTTACTATATTAGGTTAGGTAAAGTATAAGATAAAACCTAGATATCTAACTAGGATCTAATATAGACGGGTACGCTCTTTATTAGGTTTATTTATACTTAAGGGGAGATAAGACTCGCGCAAAGGGACCTTAGGGTGTTAGTTACCCTAAAGTAAATTATAATTATAGTAGACTTTTGTAATATAAGAGTCTTAGATTATCTAGACCTTACCTTTTATATAGTCTCTAATAATGCGTATCCTTAGGAACTAGCGTAGTTCTCCTAAGCTCTATATCTTGTATTATTTTATAAACTCGTGTTTAAACTATTAATAATATTGCTTATCGCCTTTACGGAAAAGGACGACGATATTATCTACGTAGTAAAATAGTATTAGCTTGCTATTAGTAAATAGGCAAGGGATACCCTTTACTTGCGTAAAGCCTATATTAACTAGTGTCTTCTTCAGGTGTTTATGCCGCAGCGCTAGAGCATCCTTGAGCCCATACAGTGCTCGACACAGTCGCATCATGTTGCCTAGCCTGTCTCGGAACCCATCCGGGGTCCAGACGTAACAGAGTCGGGCAAGATACGCGTTGAGAAAAGCATTCTTGACATCGTACTGGTAGGCAAGTAGCCCGAAAGCGCACATGATAGCGATGAGAAAGCGGAGCGTTCGAGCTGCGAGGGTAGCTGCGTAGGTATTATCCTAAGTCGTTTGCAGATCTCCCCTTACGACTAGTTAAGCCTTATAGCTAGTTAAGTAGCTATTAGCATTAAACTTATACGTAAAGATCTATATTAGTAGTAGAGTCTTAGTATCTAGGTAATCCTTTATATTATTTTTTACTCTCTTAAATACTCTTTTATAAAGCTACTTCTTAGTCTCCTTATCTATAGCAGCAAGCTACTTATTAGCATTAGGGCAGGATTTAATCTTAGTCTAGTTCTTTAGTAGCGGTAGTAAATAATCACGGTAAACCTTTTATTTTTTATTTAGGGGTAGTTACATAATAGCTATAGTAAACGTTTACTAATATAGAGACGCGTGCGTACTAAAGTTGCCCCTAGGCGTATTATTTCCTCTATTACCTCCCCAACGACGGGACCCTAGAATAATGTTATCTGTAGTAATATTAGGGTTTGTCCGTCCTAGTGCATTATTCTCGCGGCGGTTTAGCGCAGTATCTCTAGGAGCAATCTCTTTCTAGCCTTTTAGTTAGGAACGATTATAAGTGCTAGGTACTAGTGTCTCTCTAGGTATAGGTAATCCTCTATAGGCCTCTTAATAAATCTGCTCTTTAGTACTATTTAGCCTAGTATCCTCTTCTTCATCTTTAGCATTATCCTCAACTGTTAGTTAACAAAGTGTTATATTATAATAGATCTACTTAATAACAGGGTCCTTCTCTTTATCTAATAAATTAATATTAAAAATAGTAACCACACGTTGTTCCTCCTTAGTTAAAAGCTAAGGTTCTAGCGGAGAGTATTATTATTATTATAAAAAAATAATATCTTAGGTGCGAATAACCCTATTGCTTTCTAAGACCTAGATACAAAAGATATTTATTCCTTTATATTTAACTAGCTATCTAGTAATCGCTCGTAATTTAAGCTTATCACCTTTAGCTACTTTTGTGTCTCGAAATAGAGCCTTTGCTTTAATAATATCTATATACGCTAGAGATGGCTTTGTCTTGCGTATAACTTTATAAGGTGTCTTCTAACTAGTAACTTCTGTTAGTAATTAATTAAGCATGTACATAGCTGTTAAGTATAGCTTGTTTATTAGCGTCTTAGGTAGATTTGCTGTAATTTGCAGTATTCTAGCTATTATAATAATATGATTACTAGCTTTCTTAGTAAGGCTAGTTATCTCTTCCGCCCTAATAGCGCGAGGCTTAACTATAATATCTTAGTCTTTAAAGATATCCTAGAAATTAGTAAAGCCTTTTTTATTATTATAATAAATATATATAATAATAACGTTAAATTAGGTATATATCTATGCTAGTATTTGTTAAACGGTGCGCGTAAGAGTCTCCTTCTTCTTATTACGAAAAGTCTTCTCTAAATAGTATCTGCTATATTAACACACAGCGTGTAAGAGCTATTTATCTTTATTATAGTAAGCTTCGCTAGTCTTTTATAGTTATATAAGGTTAATACTAATTTATTTAAAGGGGCGTGTCGCACGCTTGCGTTAAGGGGGTTAACTAATAATTTTAGAGAGCTTTAAGTTAATATAATTCTTATATTCCTTCTATTGTAGGGTCTAGGGGCTAGTAATAAGCTTAATACTATCTACTACCTACTCTAGGTGTTTAATCGCGCGTCGTCCTGCATAAGCTAGTATCTAATAAGCTTCTATAGGGGTGACTTATCGAGGCTTGCGCTCTATATAGCTTAGCTTAGCTAACTTTAATTAAATTGTAAATATATATAACTCTAATACGTTTAGGCGTGTTACCTTATTAGAGTTTATTACTTAATAGCCACTCTGCTTATTAAGTATATAGAATATGTCTATTAGAGTGCTCCTTAGGTAGAGACAGCTACGTCCTAAGTTAAACTTAATACTAACTAATTAACAGCGTGATAGTAATACTACTAATATAAAAAATATAGGAATAAGTGCTACCTATATTATAGTTACTTAACGTTTATTAGTTAGAGTATTAATAAACAGCTTAACGTTTCCCCACTTATGTATCTGTAGGGCCTGTGTGCCAGCTAGTAGGATGTCGTCTAGGTGTCTATCTTGGATCTTCTCCTAGGTCTTCGGCTGGTGGTTTGTGACATGTAGATTGGAGCCAGGATCTAGTATCCACTTGTTAATTAATAGCGGTGGAGGCTATTAAATAGTAGCTATACTAAGTAGAGTAATAACTTAAGCTACGTTCTAACTATCTTACTAGTGCATAACCGCTCCTGTTAAGTTTTAAGCATTTAATAGAGGATAACTAGTATCTATAGAAAAGTTATTCTTATTCGTATTATTTTTATTTATAGTATTCGCCTTTTTGCTTGCTCTCTTCTTAGCTCTAAGCAGAGCTGCGCTTAGGGGGTTGCCTCTACCTAGTTTCCTCACTCTGTCAAACTTGGCTAAAACAGCTGGGTCGGGCCTCTATCCAGCGGGTCGGAGAGAAGGCACTACGTAGGAGCACTATCTAAATAATTACTATTCTCTGCAGATGCAAGTGACTATACGTTTCTAGGTGTTACTACTATTAGTGTTTAGACTAGGGCGTCTTAAAATAGCGTATATTCTAAGTGCTAACGCTATAGGGTTTAAGGTACATTAGAACTATTAATAGTTCTTTATTAGTTTAACAGGATTTATATATAAGGTTTTATTTATCTTAGCTCGCGTAATCTCCTAAATTTCGTGTGTAATAAAGGACTTATTAATTCCCTTAATTACTTAAAGAAAGTCCTATTGTACTTAATAGTCTTAGACCTTAGGTAGTTTTAGTTTAATTATATCGCGAAGAATAGTAATATAGCTCTTATACTAAGTATCTATCTTTTGCTATTATAGAACTTTCTTAATCTTGTCGTATTACTTAAGTAACTTATACTTCTATTTTGCTACTAACATGCAGAATATCTTCTTAAGTTAAGTAAGTTATTTATACGGTGTTTTAGCATCCTTAATAACTAGGATATGCCTACTAGTAATCGTCCTTATAATCTCTTATATTAGGTTGTTAAGAGCGTTCTCCTTTTTTTACCATGCTACTAGCTTTGTTGCGTAAAACCTATACTAGAAGGTGTAGTCCTCTTGTTTAGTTCTTGTAAGTTTGTCTAGTTTAATATTATCGTTGCCTTAGATAATGCTTAAATCTTCGTTAGGTGTGTTATCCTTTTTAAATAAGCGTAGTAGCCTCTCCTTAGGTTTCTTATTATAAATTTTCTTAACAGTATCTACTATTAAATCTAAGTTATAATAGTCTTAGATCTTATATGCCTTAGCAGTCCTTTTTTGTAAAAAAATCTACTTTAACTAGTCGCTTCGCTTATTAAGGATAATTATCTCCTTAATAATTAGCTTGTCCTCTTTATTACTTATTATAGCAAACTAGAGCTTATTAAGTTAATCTCTGTCGTGGAAAGCGCGTGTAGTAAGTAAGTAAGTAAAGTATAAACTATAGTTAAATTAAGCGTATTCTAGGCTTATAACTATAAGGGATAAGATAAGTAGTAAGTAGGAATAAAAAACTAAGTTAATTATAACAGGCTAAACGGAGAAACTGCTTAAGTAGTAGAGTCGTAGTCAGCAACTAATCTACATTAGGTTGAAGATATCATGTGATATCTTACTCCACTCTAATAAATATACTTCCAAATCTCGATCTTCGAACGGCCGATTTGTCAAATCAAGTAAATCAAGTCTTTGCCGTATAAATTAAGGCGGAAATTAAGTCTAAAATAAAGATTTAACTAAGAGATTTAATAGATTTAGTAGTATTATTTAGCTATAGAAGTAAGCAGGTATTACTATAAAAGTCTATTTATTTAAAGTTATTAATTAACTATAACTTACTATTAGTATTATATTTAGGTCTTTTAGCTATCTTATTGCGTACTTAACGCGTTATTTTATTATTATTACCTATTTATTAGCGTAATTTTATTAGTATTTTAGCTATTATAGTTAACCTATCGCGTACTTTTTACTACCTTTACTTACCTTATAGGCTTGCTAATAGTCCGAGATACCTCTTAAACGCGCTATTAATAGTAATACATACGCTAAATACGCGCTAATAGTACTATAAAAGTAATAAATAAAAGTAAAGGTCGCGATAAGCGTTAGAAAGTACGCATCTACTAAGTTATTAAAAGTAATTTACTACTAATTAGTACTACTAGTTAACTAATAAAGCTATCTCAAACGTAGCTAATTATACTACTATTACCTTAATTATTACTATTATAAATAGCTAGCTAGCTAGCTATGCCCGCTAAAGACCCGCTTATTAACTAAGTTATAAATATCTTATAGTAGCTATAGGAGCTATAATTACTAAAGTTATAAACGTTATTAACGCTATTATTAGCGTTAAAGGTAACTATAAATACTTTAACTATAAAAAAATATTATTAGTATTAGCTTTAATAGGCACTTTATAAATAATTATAATAGTAATAACTACCTAGTCTACTACTTATAGACTAATTAATTATATCCACGCTAAGGTAGCTAGTGGCTTACTGATTATTTAATTAAGTACTTTAATTTATAAGATATAGTATTTAGCGTAGTTAGTAATAAGGTGTTAAAAGATAAGCCTATACTTAAAAGTAATATAATAGCTATTTTAGCGTGTAACGCACGCCATAATAATAACTAATAATAAAGTTTTATTTATAGAGTTTTTAGCTAACGCTAGATGCTAGTAAGTAAAAAACTAAAGTACTATTTTAGCGTACTAATAAAGTTAATAATATTTAAAAACACTCTTAAAGGCCCTAATTATTATTACTTATTTATAAACTTCTCCTTATTCATTTTATATTTTCAGTTATTATTATAGGCGTCTTTATCCTTACTAAATATAATAGTTTAGCTAGTAAGGTTAATAGTATAGTAATTATAACGAAGGTAGCGTTAAGTAATAGTAAATTTATACTATTTACCTAAGTATTTTACTACTATGTTATTACTTGCAGCGTTATTTAATATAAAGTAACTTAGTTTTTCTACTATTATATTAAACGACTATAGCGCTTTATTAATATATTTACTTATTCCCTTACTACTATAAACGCTAATAAGCTATAGTAGCGTAATAAGTAGGTCTTAAATTCTATCTATAGTATTAACGTAATAAGTAATAATACTAAAAAAGCCGCGCTTATCCCTTTTTATGGTTTAATTATTAAAATTAATATATATCTTACTACTCGTAGTCGCTAATTTTACTTTAATAATAAAAATAAAGTAGTTATAAAGCTATAATAAAAATAATAATATATTATTATAGCTTATCTATAGCACTTAAACTATTATAAGATTAGCGAACTATAGCATACGCTAAAAGTTTTTAGTTTTAAATTTACGAAGTAAATAGTTATTTTTAATAAGCTATTATGTAGTGGCGAGCTAAAAACTTTAAATATTAAAATTACTTAACTTATTAACTATAGCTTATATAATAGATACGCCCTTTGTTATTATATTAAAAATAGTTAACTAATTATTCAGTAGCTATAGTAGCTATTTCTTGCACGTAGTTAGGCTATTACTACGTCTTTAATAATCTAGGTACTTTACTATAGAGCTTATAGTATTTATTACCTTAATTATGCTACTTATTAGCGCGTTATAGTAGTAGAAGCGGTATATAAAGAAGGTACGCTTAGGCTTATTAGTTATAATTTATATAAGACTTTACTTTAACGCGACGTAATAGTTATATTAAAAATCTAGCGCTTTTTATTAATAAGAGTATACTATAGTACTTAGTACTAAGATAGCTTCTTTTAATTAATACTATCTTAAACAATCTAACGGCAATTTAGCTGCCATTTCTAGCGGTTCGTAATGCCGTTTCTAGAGGCAGATTTGCCGCAAATCCCCTCTAGTAAGCTTACAGGGGCAGTGCGCACGTGCCTCTTCAGCTTTCCCATATTGGCTAGCGTTTCCTCATAATGCCCCGACGAGGGCCCGGTTTCTAGTTCTCTGTGCAAGAGCAACGCGGCGGCACCGCCTGCGACCTTGTCACCACCCATGATGCTAACCAAAATGGAGGCCACACGACTGGCGGGCTACTTAAGGGCCTTTCCGCTCGTCTTCCATCCACTGGAGCCCCAAACAAGGACAACTGCCTCTTCTCCCCCATTCTTAGCAGCATTCGTTCAAGCTAGAATCCTCTAGTACCCCTCTTTCCCCGCACTTTACCTCGAACGCCTTGCCTTTAGACGCCCTACCTTGTCATAGACTACGGCGATATGCGACGACGCTCTCCTATTAAAGGTTCCTCCTCTAAATCTAAAAGTTCCTTTAACAAGAGTAATTATACTGGGCCTAATTCTAATGTAGACAATAATATAACGTTAAATACGGATCTAACAGACGTTAATGCCTCTGCGGATAAGGGCGACGAGGACGAAGCATGGCTCTCCCTTAACGAGGATTATCCGCCCGAGTACTATCTCTAGCAGCTAGAGACCTTCGACAAACAAGACTATACGAAAGAGGACTATAAGGATAATAGTACTCGCCTAATTAATTATATAGAAGGTTAGAAGCGTTAGTAAGTCTCTCGTTCCCTTCTTGCCTGCGCAAGAATACATAGGACTAATAGAGTATAGGTGCTAGACGTACCTTAAGAAAGTCTAGAACCTTAACTACTTAACCGTATCTGTTAGCACTCTCTATATATTTTTTAACTAGCTACTAAGTTAGCGCTAAGGGAAAGGAGGAAGGAGATATTAAGGGACTAAGCACACTAGCTCCTTAGGGGTCTTCCGCCTAGTGTATAAAAGAGCCACTAGTGTAAAGCTAGATAGGAAGATGAACCAGAGCATGCACAAGGTATAGAGGCTCCGCTATAGAGTTCCAGCGTCACTCGCGTACCTGCGACGTCTAACGTGAAGGGCAGGTACTAAGAAAGCTAGCAAAGAAGCATGGCCTTATAAAGATAAGTTAAGATAAGGCCTGTATATATATTAAAGATCTAGCGCTTATGCTACAAACGAAACTAGTTACGACTAAAAAGAGATACCTGTCAGATTTGATAGTGTTCTGTCACTTTGAGATAATGCAATGATGAGAATTGATGGTTGTGATGATTTATTGATGATGTTCGTGTTCTGTCTGTGTCTGGAATGCAGATGTGTGCGAGGCTCCAAATAAGTGCCGCTGCAGCGCTAGCCCTATTTAGAATAGTACAAAAGAGAGAGTGCTCCAGCCTCATATCCACAACAGATAGAGGCCATATAATCGGACAATACCCTTATAGAAGCTATTAGATATAAGCCTAGCTTTATTTATAACTAGGTAGTTTTATAGCTAACTAGCTATAGGCTCTTCTTGGACTCTACTATTAGCATACAGTACTAGCGCATTAGTCTAGTGCGCTAGTGTCAACCCGACGCGCGCGCCAAACACCTCAACCACTTCCACCCTCTCTATCTCCACCAAAATAAGAGCTTTTAGCTTAGAAATAAGCGCAAATTGCGTCGCGAGTGGTAAATTAACAGCGTAGGCACGGGAAGGTATTATTTCTAAGGCGGAGGCTAGTGCGACGCTAGTAGAGCTAGCGCGCGAGTTTCGCTGTATAGTAAAGTGCATATGCGACACTATTAAGAGATATAATAAGACAGGTAATAATACCTCTCGCCCTCGCAGTAGGTAGCCTCCTAAGCTTACTTATTAAGAGAAATAAACGCTACTGCGATAAGTATAAAAAAAGCTAAAGATTACCTATTAAGAGCTCGCTGAGGAGACGCACCTTAGGAAGGACGTCTCTAATAATACACTATATAGAGCACTTAAGGAATAAGGCCTTACTAACTTTAGAGTTAAGCGGAGGCCTAAAATTAATAAAGCTACTACCTAATTATAGCTTAAGTTCTACCGCGAGTATAGAAACTTTAACTAGCGCTTAACGCCTCTTTAGTTCTTAGATAAGTGCTCTATTTAAAAGGGTCGCGGCGCTAACGCCGAGTGGGTGTTTAGGTATCCCTATAAGAAGTGGGAGCGCCGTATGATCTCCAAACAATCTACTATTTAGCCACCTTAACAGATAGTATAGGCTTTAATATAGATTGATTCTCGAGGGCGTACCCGGCGATCACCACTTATTATTATGCAGAGAGACCCTACAGCGCCGCGTAATAGATACACTGCTTAAAGCTACACTAAAACACTAAAAGAAGGTTTCCTAAACTCATACCTGCCAGGCAAGCGATTTATGCACGATAACGCTTAGATTTACATAGTAATTTATACGCGCGACTTCTTAGTTAATTACAGGATCTAGACTATTAATTTCCTACCTTATTCTCTTAACCTTAACCCTATCGAGCACCTCTGGTGGCAGCTTAAACGTAAGATAAGGAATCGCTATCCCTATATAACTAAATTTAGAACTAGTAAGGATAAATAGGAGAGGTTTTATACTACCTTAAAGGACTACTAGCAGAGGATCCTAACGCGCCTTATACGTTATCTTATATTAAGTATACTAAATAGAATCGCTGCCTGCATGCACGCAAATAGTTACTAAATAAAGTATTAAGTATTAATTTACTAGTTACTACTAAGAATTATTAAATTTAGCCTACTTTTCGATACTCTATGGGTTGTTTTGGTGGGGGAGTCGCTTCGCGAAACTGACGCCGATCACCTTGGCGCACTAGACTACTGCGGAGTGACTGTATATAGGTTACTTTACTACAGGATTTAAAAGGCAGTCCTTCTTGAATATTACTAAAATTTACTTTTAAATTTACTAAAAAGTTCTTCAGTGTTAAGATCCCTAGGGGTAGCTGATCCCTAAGGGCTATAGTTGGTTCTCGGGCAGGAGTACTAGTAGGACAGGAAGGGTGTGTAGTAATAGCTTACGCCTATTACTAGGGTGTTAGTATTAAAGGCGTGTATAGCATAATCAAATTAACAAGATTAGTTATTTAGATCTAAACGATAGATTAATAAAGAGGTTAAATATAATAGTAGAAGACTACTATCGCGTTCCTATATATACGTGGTCTAGACTACTCGCTGCCGAGCGCTCTCTAGCGAGCGCTCGCTAATAAGCGCTCTCTATAGAGTAGTTACGTAACTTAGCGCTATGCAGCGTAGTCGCGTAATAACTAGTTATTTATAGTAAATAACACGAGGGGTTAAGTATAAAACTAGTATAATCTTCTTAAAATTTTAGATTCTAATATTATCTCCTCCCTTTCTAAATTTATCCTTAAATTACGTGTTAGGTTTTACCTCCTCTTATATAAGCGTAACTTTACTTTTATATTTATAAGTATAACGTTAGTTATTATGCCTACTAAGTCTACTACTTATAAACTTCGTTTATATAATAAAATCTTTTAAGCTAACTTTATTACTAAGCACTTTTATTTTAAATATAAATTTAAAGGTTAAGAGTATCGCATTGTACTAAAATTAAATTTAAAATATACTAAATATATTTGCCTTAGCTATTTATGCGTTAACATGTCTTAGGCATTATTAGATAAGACACAAGAGAAGTATAAAAAGAAAGTTAAAAAAGATAAAAAGTAACTAGCTATAGTTATTTCTTATTTATTAAAAGATAAAAGAATACTAGCGTAGGCTAAGGAGCGTGCGCGTAAGAAGACGTTATATTTTATATCTAATTTAGCTACTAAGGGAAAGGTAATAAATACTAAGGTAGTTAATTATCTTACTATAGATGCCTTGGTTGGCTATTCGCCTGATATATAGGCAATATTAGGTTTATTAGACAGAATGTCCTTATTACCTTAACCTTTGTCTTAGATATATAGGCTCTATATAAGTTTATTAGTCCTTTTTTAATAGTCCTTTAGGCTTTTCCTAGTCCCTTATTGCATTAATTATTATTATATTATAAGTTTTATTTCTATTAAAGCTTTTTCTTATTACTCTAGTATAGTAGTAGTAATTATAGATCTTATTTTATATCTTCCTTAAGAGCTGTTTGCAGTTCTTAAAAAGTTTAAATTTAGGATTTTATATATTTTCTAAGTATAGGTATCATTTTTATTTTACTAACTATTCTTATAAAAACTTATTATTTTAGAAGTCTTTTTATTTAACTTTTTTATATCTTAGGAGTATTTTAACTTTAAATTTATTTTCTTCCTCTAGCTAGTAAGAGAAGGTTGTCTTAACTAGTATCTTAAAGTCTATAGGTTTAAGTTAGTTTATATAAAATACTAAGTGTATTTTCGCGTCTAGCAGTAGTTCTAACTAGTAGTTAACTAGTAATATTTATTTAGTAATAAAAAATAGCCTTATTTTAATATAATCTAGTTTCTTATGCTTTTTCTTTTAGGTTTAAAATTTTTCGTAAGTAGATATGCTTTATCCCCCTTCTTTAGCTAAGGTGCTATTTTTCTTTTTTAGTTTATATAAGAAATGCTTTACTATTAAGCTTTTTTAAGATTCTCTTAGAGTTATGCCTATATTTTTTTTTATAGTTTTTACTATATTTATTGCTTCTTCTATTCTTATTACTGTTAGAAGTATTTAATTAAAGAGATATAGGTGTCTTTCGTGATTTATATAGAATAGTGTAAATCCTGTTACTACTAATATCTTGTTATTGTATGCCAATTATGCTATAATTAATAAGAAAATCTAATTATTCCTCTAGTTATTATAGTAGATGCGTAGGTACGTCTTAATTATTTAGTTCGTACGTTCTATTTGTATGTCGATTTGCGGATAGTATGCCATTAATAGTTTTTATTTTATTCTAATAAGTGCTATAAGCGTTATCTAGTAGTTTAAGGTAAAGAGCTTGTCTCTATCGCTAATAATTATTTTTAGAATACTATAGTATTATATAAGTTAATCTAGGATAAGGAATGCGAGTTCCTTTACTATAATTATCTTTTAATATAGTAGTAATTCCACGTATTTAGTAAATTAATAGATAATATTTAGTATTATGTTATAAGTAATTCCTGTTGCAGGGTCTTTTAACTTTAGTAACTCTATAATAAAGTCTATAGTAATGTCTTCTTATAGTGTAATAGGTATTTAGATTACTTATATCTCTTTATATTTAAGGTGTGTAGCATGCTTGTTACGCTAGCAATCTGTGCACTTGCGGATGTATATAGTTACTACTTCTTTAATTCCTTTAAAGCTATAATTTTGTTAGATAAGTTCTATTGTCTTTCTAATACCTAGGTGTCTATACACTAGGTTATTATAGTATTATTATATAATTTCTATTTATAGTTCCTTGGGTACTTTCCTTGTGAGTATAAGGAGTTAATTAAGTTTAGTTATTAGTTTTAAAGAGCTATTAGGGTTTTACTTTAGTATTATAGAGTATATTTTAACTTTTTCTCTTTTATTATTTATTCTACTAAGAGCGTCTGCTCGTCCGTTTTCTTTACTTAAGGTGCATATAAACTTAAATTTATATTATCCTAGCGTTTTTAACTATTTTACTTATTATTAAGTTAGTTCCTTTATAATTATAAAGCGTGTAAGATTCTTATAGTCTATAAAGATTATAAGTTCTAAGTAACTATATGCGTAGATTCTTTAGTGTTTAATAGCTTTTACTATCGCGAGTAGTTCTTTGTCGTATACTTTATACTATAACTCTTTAGATGTAAACTTATGTGCGTAGTATATAACTAGGTACTATTTACTATTCTTTTCTTATTTCGCACATGCTCTAACTACTAAGTTACTTACGTCTATTTTAATGCGTAGGAGTTTGTTGTCTTAGAAGTATATATGGACTAGTAGCGTAATACATGCTTTTTATAGTGTTTAGAATACTTATTTATATTCTTTTATCTAGTTAAAGGGCCTATCCTTCTTTATAAGGTTAGTAAGTAGTAGTGTAATCCTAAAGTAGTCCGTGATAAATTACCTATTAAATTTAGTAAATTTAAGGAAGGCTTATACTTCTTTAAAGTTAATAAGTAATTTCTACTTCTTTACTTCCTTAATCTTTAAAGGGCTTACTTAAATACCTTTAGTATTAATAACATGTCCTAAGAACTCTAGTTCTGTAATATAAAATTTAAATTTTTTTAGTTTTAATTATAAATTAGCGCTATTTAGCGCTTATAGTACTATTTATATATATTATATATAATCCTTCTCTCGCTTAAAGAATACTAGGATGTTATTAAGGTAGTTTTATAGTATATTATTAATTATTACTTAAAATGTTACTAGTGCGTTTGTGAGTCTAGAGGGCATAACTTAGTACTTAAATAGTCTATATTTAGTTTAAAAGGCTATCTTTTACTTATCACCTGCTGCTATTTGTATAAGGTAGTATCTATTTTATAAGATAAATTACGTAAATATCTTAGCTTGTCCTAGCCTGTCTTAGGACTCTTGTATATTTAGTAGTAGGTATTTATTCTTAATTATTATATTATTTAGCCTTTTATAGTTAATATAAGAACGTTTTGTTCTATCCTTCTTTATAATTAATATTAAGGGTAATGCTATTAGCGATTCTAACTTGCATATTTATTACTTTTTAAGGGCTTTCTTTAAGAATTCGCGTGTCTATTAGAGTTCCTTTTTACTCTAGCTATATAGTGGTCTAAAGGGTAGCGTTTTTCCCTCTTTAAGAATAATGTAGTAATTTTAGTACGTATACTTAGGAAGGGCGTTTACTCCTTTTACTTTTTAAAATAAATAACTCTATTCTTTATATTTATTAGAGATATTAAAAGGTGTGCTATTCTCTTTATACTTACGCTTTATAACCTAGTAGTTTTTACTAGCGTTTACTAAGTTAATTTCGTGTTTATTAACTTCTAGTTATACAACTATATTATTAATAGCTCTTTTATTTACTATTATACTTTATTAATGCGTAAGCTTTACTTATAATGCATAGTTATAGTGCTTAAAAAATAGCTCTTTTTTTTCTTAGTTAATTATAGGGTTATGCTTCTTTAACTACGGTAATTTTAAAATTACATTATAGTTAGCTTTCTTAATTATGTTAAGGGTAATTAATTCCTGGTTTCTATAAATTATAAGAGTAGTCTTAATCTTATATTTGATTGTTGCTTTGCTAGGTATTAGTTATCTATTCGCGATATAAATAGCATAGGGTATAGCCTTCTTACGCTTATAGAGTCCTACTCTATTAAGTGCTTTTCTTAATATATAGCTCTCTTATACTCTTAAGGCTAGCATAGCTTTTATCTATGTTCTTTTAAGCTATACTAGTAGCTTAATTAATGCTTAACTATTAGTAGTATTTACTTCTTTAAAGGCGTTTTACCGCCTAAGCCTAGGTCTAAAAAAGACATTTTTTTTATAACTAGCTTTATAGGTTTAAGGTGTCCTTTATTCTTTCTCTAAAGCTATTATTAAGTCTTATTTAGGGAAAATTTACTATCTTCTTCCTTTATTACTAATTTAATCCTAAGGGTTGTAGTCCCTTTTAGTACGCGATTAAATCTATGCTTATTCTTTTACTCTTTATATTCCTTATAATTAAGGTATAAGTATATTTGCTATTTATCTAATACATATTTCCTATTAACTAGTAGTAATATTACTTAGTTTAGTACCTAGTTAAGATATAAGAAATATCGCGTTTCGCGTTTATCTTAGAGGTAAATATTATAATAGAAGATAGGGTAGTTAAACTATTCCTATTTATATTATTAGTATGTTCGGGGGAAGTAGCTATATATATTAGCTTAGTAATAAAAGGTATATTAATCTTCTCTATAGAGGGTCTATTGTATAGAACCATGCGTGGGGTTACGGTAGTCTAGGTCGTACTATAGTTCGTAGTTTAGGTTCTTGTTTAGGTATTTCTTCTTAGGGTCTTTATAGGTGTAGTAATAGTCTACTATTTTACGTACTGCTCTACTAACTAGATTAGGTTAGTAAGTATAGTAGAATGCTGTAGTATAGTCTTATTATTTAATTACTATAAACCCGAAATCTTCTCTCCTTAGTTAGTGTCTTTCTAAAAAGTTAAAAATATTTATTATCTTACTAGTAATAGGTTTGCTCTAGCTAGGGTAAAGTATAAAAGATTAAGGTATTAGTTCCTTCTTCTTTTTCTTTTTATCTAAACCTTTATACGTATCCTCGTAGAGTCGTAAGTTAGGTAAATTTAATTATTCTAATTCTTTATTATAGATATTAACTTATTTAATAGCGTTAACTACTTATTATTCTTTGTTGGTAGTTTCTTCCTTATTTATAATTAGTACGTTTAGCTGCCTAGTAATTTTGTTCTTAGATCTACAGTTCCTAGCTATATAGCCTGGTTTACTATATGTAAAATATTTACGTGTCTTAGTCCCCTATCGTTAGGTTCTATCTAAGATACGTAGGTTAGGCTTTTAAAAGCCTATAACCTTTCCTGTTCCCTTTTTTAGGTTATTAAACTAGATATCTTTTATAAGTTAGGGGCTATAATAGTTACGTTACTACCGTTAAGGTACCTTTAGTAGCGCCTTATAGACTATAGGTGTCTATTATTTAAAACTAGCGTTTTTTTTATTTTTGCAGATTTCTTCTTATAATATAAACTATTCCTTATTAATATAGATAGTCTCTTTATATAGTTCTTCTAAAGTCTTTATTTTTATACTACTACGTAGGAGTTCTTCGCGCATATTACGTTTAAGGCCTTATTTATATATTATTTTAAAATATTTATCCTTTTAGTTAAGTTATATAGCGTACTTGCGGAACTTAGCTACGTATTTAGCTATAAACTAATATTAGTAAATTATTTTGTTGATACGGCAATAGGCTGTTGGATCAAGACTTCGTTGCAACGATGTGGTATTGATTTAATTCTTGATTACAGATCTATTGTGGTGGGCTATTGTGAGAAGTATTTATCGAGCGTGGTTTGTCCCCTACTAGCCTAATCAGGACTAGCGCAATAAACTACAGGCAAACTACGCAATAAACTGCAGGTAAACTACATAGCGGTAAAAGCCGTAGCAGTGTTGCGCAGGTTTAAAGCCAACACTGGCTATCTTTTCTTTTATGCTATATGTGGCCAGTTCAGCCCAGAACGCTTAAATCTGTAATAAAACACAATCTATAATAGTTACTAGTTTTCTAACTAGACTAGCGCTGGTGCGCGTCCTCTTAGTGCCTATCTTACTACTCCTTTTACAGACTTACTACTTCTTACTATTATAATTATACTCTAGGATGTTAACTTTAGCACAATTGACCTAGCCTTACACGCGAAGCTCAAGCTAGTTATAGTTAATAAGATACTTTATAGCTAAGTTAGAGCCAGCCTTAGTTATTAAGTCTACTAGATTGTCACGTCTATTGATCTAGCGGATGTCTATAAGATTATTACGCTTATAGGCCTCACGCAGAGCTATAATATTAATTATAAGGCGCTTCTCCTTAGTAGTGCTAAGCTTAATAAGGTAATCGTATAAGGAGCGTAAGTTAGTGCACACGATAATAAAGATATTAGGGAGGTTAAGTTGCTGCATAATTATATTAATTATACCGCTAATTATAATTATAATATCGACTTTATAGGCTATCGCGTAGATCTTAAATGCAAGTAGTAGTAGTAGTATTGGTTTTACGTTCTATGTAACCTCCCAGGGGGTATGTAGACGTGCCCTGCACTTAGTAAGGGCCACTTATGCTAGTGCTATCGCTGCTATAGGAGCAGCCTCTCTTACTGCTGTCCCTCTCTAGATAAGGGCGACTCAGCTATTTAATCTGGCCTTTGTGTGATAATAGTGGGAAAAGGGGTGGCCTTCTAGCTGCCCCTAGTCCTGTACAGAAGCATGCTAAGACTTATTAGAGGTAAGGAAAGATATATACACGCATATAAGTATACAAAAGAGAGAGCTAAGTCTTATATAGTAGATACCTTAGCAAGTTATAAGTAGGTAGCGTATCTACTTTACCTAAAGTAAGGGTTTACGTCTACTTACTTATAACGTAGTTAGCTAGTTACTTGCTAACGTGTGCTATTATTAATACTAAGTATAAAAAGGGTTACGTATTCTCCTAGGCTTAGCGCCCTAAGGTACTATATTCCTTCTCTAGTGTCTATTAGGGGATGTGTTAAGTATTACGGCTAATAGTTAAAGCGTCGCACTATCCGTGGGCAGTGTATAATATAGTCTAGGGCTAGGTCTACTCTACAGGTGCACGTAAGGGTCTCCTTATTATGCTTAAACTTCTTATAGTACCAGGCGTAGTTGCCGTGTCTTGTCCTTATAGATAGGAGCTTGGCCAGGGCGGGGCGTGTGAGCTCTAGCTCCGGCGGTTGCCTAGAGGGGGTGTATGCTAGGCCCTACTAGTTATACTATATAGAGAGATTTAGTATGCGTGTGCGCCACTACTCTTATTATATAGCGCGTACGTATGCGCGCGCATTAGATTGTAGACCTAATATTATAGGGTTAGCTACCTTCCCTGTAGGTAGACGTAGGTCCTTAGCTACCTTATCTACTAGCTAATTAGCTAGCTTATTGCCTTTAATACCCATGTGGCCTAGTAACTATTAGATTTAAATATCCTAGGTATCCATGGCTTCCTAGCAGCGTATAAAGGCCCACTAGGATAACAGCGCGGGGTCTCCCCTAATGCCCTAGATAACTAATGTGCTATCTACACACATCCAGATCTGGCTTAGGCGGTGCGCCTAAGTCTATAGCACGTGTTAAAGACCGCTCCAGGCCCCTACTGCTTCTACGTCGAAGACGTAGGCCCGCGTGTTAAGGGAGCCTTTGCCTATGTACAGCAGACTCTGGCCCTGGTACATAGCGTATCTATAGGTTACGTGGCGCTCGCCGTTTTCTGTGCGCTGTTCCGAGCCGTCTAAGAACACTGTGATTGTCTCGGTAGGCAGGCTTGTCCACTATTATTTAAATTCTTTAGTAGCGAGCTTTTTAGGCTTATTATTTATAGGGTCTATTTAGCACTAGTTAGAATAGTGCAATTGTAGTAGTATAGGGCGGGGTACTAGTGCGAATAGCTATGCGAGCAGTTAAACTTTTATATACAGTAACCGTGCACGCCGTGCACACCTTCGGGCCGTGCACGCCTTAGCGACCTGCTACACATCTCAAAAATAAGGCTATAGAGCCACGTATAATAGCTATTATCGCGAGAATTTTTATTATAATAGTCTACTAAGTTCTATAGTGCTTACCCTACTCTTATTTCTTATTTAGCTTTATTTTGTGGCCGCTGCGCGTGGTAACTAGTAAAGGTGCTAATAACAGCAACGCCTTAATAATAACGCGAGTAGCACTACGCGCACGCTATTTTTTAGCTATAGGCTTTATAGAAGGCTTACTTAAGGCCTTACACTTGCCTATTTTAGGTATTTATATAGATTTAGTAGCGTTGCGCTCTTGTTTCTTCTGTTACTTCTTAGTGTTATTAGTAGCCTTTTTCCTTACTTTCTCTTCCCTTACCCTCTCTCGTTCTATACGCCTCTACTACTTATTCCGCTTATCTTAAAACCTCTTCTAGGCTTTTAGCTCCTTTTAATAAGCTTTATCTACCTTCTCTTATAAATTTTGCTCCTTATTAGCCTTATAGCGCTCCTTAGCTTAGCGGATCTTACGAGGGGACTAAAGAACAGCTATACTATAAAACTCCTTATAATACTATAGGTTAAGCCTTCTTTACTTATTTTTAGAAGGCTTAAGCTCTCTAATTACGTTGCGTAGGCCTTCGTTTTTAAGCTGTACAAGCTGTGTATAGGCAGAGAGATGGGAGATAGTACGCCTTAACTACTACACCTCCTCTACGTCCTAATTCTCCACCACCTAGGCCAGTATTTGGATAGCTTGCTTCCAGTTATCTGCTACAATTAATAAAGGTGTATAAGGCAGCCGCCTGCGCTTATTTTAGAATCTATTAATAATTATAGCTGCGTTTGGTGGCGATAGGCCCGTGACTTTAAAGGCCTTAAGGATAAGGCTTAGGGTGAAGGTTCTTGTCTAAGACTTATAGAATAGGCGGAAGAAGTCGCGCTTCTTTACACCTACTAGGCCTTAAGTACTATAAAGGTGTTTAGTGAGCTAGTTTGTGTAGCTTGTACCTAGAGGTAAGAAGAGTGCTACATCGAGCGGCTGTAGCGTGTGGGTACTGTGAGGAGGGAACACTAGTAGTAGTATCCTATTCCTATTGTAGTACTTAATAAAGGACCAGGTTATATGCGAGCCGTGACCATCTACTATAAGTAGTCGCCAACTTCTGCGTGCCTTCTCTCGAGTATAGTAATTAAAGACCTGTTCTAGCCACGTAAGGCTAACCTCGTTATTTGTCTAGCCTAAGGGCGTTATAGTAACAAACACTAAGTGCTTTTCTACGTCTATATCCTCCACCCAGGACGATTGTATCTCGTTGGGAGCGCCTGGATAGATAACGCCTGGAGGCAGTGCTGAACCATCAGCGCAAACGCTTGCGAGTATCAACACCCACTGCCTATTGCCCTCTTGCATAGGCTGGCGCCTTGTTTTTAACTTCACAGAAGCCCTACTAAACACTCGTTTAGTGCGCCTATTAAGTACTCCAATCGCGAAGCCCTTCTTATCCATATTATATGTGTGCCGTGGCTTAATTAAGTATTCGGTGATCTTAGAGTGCACAAGCTTAAAGTATTATATATACTTCTCGCTACTATCGGCGTAGAGGCGCTGCGCATTAATAGCGTTGGCCTATTTATATAGGAGCTGGTCGCGGTGACGGTTAAGGAAGCGAGTAACCCACGAGTTGGAGACCCTCTCTGTAGCTAATTTAGAAGCTATATTTTATACTATCTGCCTTGTAGGAGGTAGGCCTCGCTTAGTAAGCTTAACTATAAACTTATAAAGCTCTCGCTCTTGTGTAGGGTAGAGTTTAAGTAGTTATTAATTAGTGTTAGCACGCGACGCGATAACGCGTTAATAATGTTATAATAAAGTTATATAGCACATATTATATTTTTTTATAATTACCTAGTATAAAAGTTTACTTTTTATATCTATTATATCTGCCTCTTTAAGCGCTTCTTCTAATGGCATTGTGGTGTTAAGTTATGTAGTTAAGGAGTATAGTAGATTTTTGGTAAGGGTGTGCACGGCCCGAAGGTGTGCATGGCGTGCACGGTTACTGTAACGTATTCGTGCGTGTAACGATCGGATTCGCGTAATGATCGCCGAACACCAGAATAGCTCTATTAGCAATAAGGCAATAGAGCCACCCACAGTTAGTATTATTATAAGATTTTCTAGTTAATTACTATATAGATCCTTGCGATTGATTTTCACTATTTATATCTATTAGGAAGCTTGACGTCGCGGCCGCTGCGTGTAGATTTGGTTGGGGCAGCAGATGCGCCCTCTGAGGCCTCCCCAATATTTGTAGTATTAACACCACGTTTTTGACGCTTTCTGCTCTATAGAGATGACTGAGAGGCCTTTCTCTTACCCTTTTGGGATAGTTGTAGAGCTTTTTCAGCGTCGTGGGCAGACTTCTGGGCAGCGCGCTGAGCAGCCTTTTTAACCCTCTCCTCCTCCTTCGCCTTCTTAGCTGCCTCTCGCGCAGCACGCTTTTCCTGCTATATTTTCTCCTTGTATAGCTTAGCTACCTTCTTTAGCTCTGCTATCTTTACTTTTTAAAGCTGCTGTTACTTATCCTCTTGCTCCTTAATTAATTAATAAATATATGCCTCCCTTACTTTCCTTAGTGACTATAAAATAGCCCTACTATAATACTCCTAGCGCTGTTAAAGGTTAAGAGCTTTACCCTTCTATTTACGCTTCTTCTTAATAGATAGCGCCTGCCTAAGCCTATCGTTGTCATGCTTAAGCAGCTTATTTTAGATAGATAGATAGTGGAGCGATTGACGAAGCTTCTTTATATCTTAACTACCCTGTTCCTTTACTGCTAATCGTAAAAGCCTATCCACCTTTCTCTAATCATGATCGCTAAGCCCTAATAAAGAGCTATCGCCTGATTCTTGATCCTGCGTGAACCTATTAAGGATAAGATTAGGATTAGGTAGTGATATGCCTGTGGCTCTAAAAGAGCTGAGGATAGTTAATTTCTTAAAGGAGGCCTTCCACGCATTCTAGAATAGGGGGAAGAAGTCGTCTTTAGTAATAGAAGCTAGGCCCTGGCTTCTATGAAGGTATCGTGATAGCTCTACTAAGTACGCTATTAATAGAGGCTTAAATATCGTAATATTAAGTAGCTAAAGCGTATAAATTAAGTAAGGAGGCAGGATAGCAAGCAGGATTCTATGCTTATTATAATAGTTAATAAAGTCTATAGTAACATAAGATCCGTGGCCGTCTATAATTAAAAGTTAATAGGATTATTAAGTCTTCTCTTTTATACAGCAATCAAACACCTGCTTAAGCTAGGCAAGCCCGATATCGTTGTTCGTCTAGCTAGAGGATAATAAGGTGATAAAGACTTCGTATTCTCCTGCCTTGATATCCTCTACCCAGCTTGATTGGATGCCCTTGTTAGCGGCCTCATAGATAAGGCTTGGCGGCAGAGCTGATCCATCAGCGCAGATACATGCCAGGAGCGTGATCCATGCGCGATTGCCATCTTAGAGTGATGCCCTAACCTCCTTCTTCTCCCACATTCGTCTGCTGAATATCCTCTTTGATCTACCAACGATACCAATCAGGCAGCCTTTCTCATCCATATTGTAGATATAACGAGGATCTATATGATATTAATCCATCTTGCTGTGTAGAAATTGGAAATAGAAGCGATATTTATCCTCTAAATCAGCTTTATGGCGATTGCTGTCCATGCCGACCGTCCATTGTGAGATGAGATAAATGCTGTGTCGGTTGATAAAGCGCGTAACCTAGCTCTCGCTAACTGGCTCCTTTGCTATCGTAGAGGCGAAGTTCTGTATCATCTCTCTAGTGGGAGGTATATGTCTCTCTGTGAGTCTTTTGATATATCGTACAAGCTCCTCCTCTTGCTGGACGTTGAGCTTTTGTTGATTAATTCTCTTAGTTGTTCGCGACGATTGAACCCCTCTATGATTTCGCGATAGGGTATTGCGATTAACACTATGCCTACGCGCTATTTTAGCATAAGTAAAGCGTTCTCCTGGATTTAGCGATTCGATTTTATTAATCGCAGCTTGAATTGGATCCATGTTGATAGAATTATGACGCGCTGAAGGTTGAGGTGGTTTGGTGTTCGGCGATCGTTACGCGAATCCGATCGTTACGCGCACGGACACGGTATAGGCGCTGCGGGCGTCTAGCGCCTCTTCCTTTATATACTATAGTCAGTCACGTGCGCGCTATAAGCGGGTGACCTTTATTAACGTAGTGCAGGCGTATAGCAAACCTCGCCTTACACTCTTTAAGCGCCGTAGCTACTAAGGGAATGCCTGCGTCTCTATACAGCGTGGCAGTAGGCGTAGTACAGTAGGCGGGGACAACGCCTCTGACCGCTATTATAAGGGCCTTTTCCAGGGCGGCGATATGCCACCCAAATCGTGTGCTAACCTTTTGGTTCTGCGCAGCTCTTATAATCTTGGGGGGCTTCGTGCGCCCTCTATACTAGGCCTTGTTTCTATATAGTAGGCGTGGCAGTACGCATGAGATTACTACTTTGCGTAGTAAGCTGGCTGGTGGGCCGTGCTAGATCCTAACAAGGCTATAGATGTGCTGTGCGACTATGCGTCCTTTTGTCCGATTGCATGGCCCTTTACATCTGCAAGGAGGCTGGCGCACTTACGCCCGTATATTCCGCCCATGCTGAGGGGGTATGTCTAATCACATGGTCCTTTGCATATGCAAGGAGGCTGGCGCACTTACGCCCTTGCATTCCGCCCTTGCATTCCGCCCTCGCTCAACGCGCAAGGAATGACGCAAGGAATGAAGCAAGGGATATCTAGGCAGGCAACCTAAAGATAAAAGGCAGAGTCCTAGACCTCTTAGGAAAACAGGACACAATTAACACAGAATTCATACCTCAATTCATCTCAATCAATCATCATCTTTTCATCTCATCAGATTACCCCTCCAATCTGACACCTTTAGCTACGCAGGTAACAACGTGTGTTTTAAAATTAAGCTTTTTATTAAAGTAAACACCTAGCTAGCGTAGCGCCTTATCTAGTAGTATAGGTTAGAGGATAAGCTAATTGTTAATCTAAATAGGTGGCGAATAGTTACTTTTCTACTTAGTTAGGTGTATTATTTCGAGTTTCTTTAGGGTAAATACCACGTAATTAGCGTCTCCCTAGGAATTTATAGCGCCTATATCTTCTACCAGTATTTCCACGTTCTAGTCTAGGGAGTAGGATTGCTTATAGAGGCAGATATCGTCTGCGTACCTAAAGCGCCTGGTAGGGTCTTGCTAAAGTAGCTCTGCTAGATAAAGTGTGTACAGCACTAGTGATAGTGGTGAGCCCTGCGGCGTCCCGCACTATACTAGGTAGGGCGCTATAGTAGCTTCTCCTAATCGCACTTAGACGCGACGGTCCTAGAGGAAGTTTTTTATAATTAAAAAGGCGCTATTATGTTATCCTTAGGCCTTTATCCTATATAGAAGTTAATTTTTAAGAAGTGCGTTAAAGGCGCCTTAGACGTCTATAGTAACTATAGTAACGTGCTGGCCGTTAGAGAAGGCGTCCTCTACGTTATATATAAAAGCGGCTACTAGGTCCATGGCTAATCTCTTAGGGAGAGCCCCCCCGTGTTAGGGGCTTAGTATGCCATGTGCTATAGCAGTGCTGGCAAATCTCCTTGCTAAGATTCTCTTTAGGCCCTTACTAAGGCAGGATAGCAGGGCGATAGGTCTCTATAATCTAGGGGAGAATTTATCCTTTTTACCTATCTTAGGTATTATAACGACCTCTGCGACCCTCCACGCGTAGGGGAAATAGCTAAAGACTAGACAGCGCTAGTATAGGCTAGTAAGATACGTTTAAATATAGTGCTAGCATGCGGTAAGCATGCAGATAGTAATCTTATCTATGCTAGGTAAAGTGCTTAAGACTCTTATTATATTACGCTTAACCTCTTTAGGGGAAAGGTATAGGTCTTAGGGGAGGGCATAATAGCCCTATAATTCTTAAACGTTAGGTTCTAGAGCCTTTAGTAGGTTATTACTATTATTAAAATAGTAAAATATTACTTATCTAAGCGTCTCTGCTTTCTCCTACGGGTTAGTAATATAGCGCCCCTTGTAGGCTAGCGGCGGGTCTAGTCTTATTAGCTCTAGCTTATGCTAGCCTATAATTCGAAAGAGGTTAGAGTCCTCCTTTACGCTATTAATAGTATATTGCTAGTATTATCTCTTAGCCTTTCTTACTATAGTTAGAAAGCTACAAGTCTCTAGGGTCTAGGTGCCTATGTAGCCCTGTCTAGACTTAAGGTGCAGGCGCCTGGCGTTAGCGCACTTGTTTATCTACTAAGGTACCGCCTTCCTGCTATCCCTTTTTAGGTAGCTAGTTTTATATAGAGTATCTTAGAGTAATAAGGTTAGCGCTATAGCGCACTCTTCTACCTAGCGTAGGTTAAAAGCTACTACTATTAAGGGTAGCTATAGCATACCTATTATAACTAGCTAGGTAAAAGGAAGAAGCTTCTTTCTAGGAAGCCTAAGGTAATATTATTTATAGCTTAGTGTGCCTCTACCTAATAGTATTATAACTAGGGTAGCGTAATTAAAGCCACAGTGCAGGTCGTCGCGCACCTCCGTCTTAGCAAAGGTAATATTAGAAAAGCTAAGGTCTAGGACGTGGCCAGCTCTATAGGTGGCTCTGCCAGGTTTTCTAATATAGTCCATGCCGCTAACTGTGGCCTAGCGCGTAAGCTTGGCGCCGCCTTATAAGGTAGTAATACTAGGCTTAAATATATCGTGCTTAGTGTTAAAGTCTCCCCTTACTAGGCATCTTGCTAGGGGGGTAAGGTCTGTAACATACTTTAGGACTAGTGTAGTCTAAGGCTGCCTATAGATGTTGAGGATAGAGACCCTATTAACCTAAATCCATTATCTGTCCCTGTCCTACAGGGGCGCTATAGTCGTGATGTAGAGCTATGCGCCTTTTAGCGTGTAGATAAGGACTCTAGGTCTCTATGTCTCCCTATACTAGAGGTCGTCCTAGCTATTAATAGGTAGGTATAGCTAGTAGCTTAGGTGGTTTAAGGTGCGAGTGCCAGGCCACGTAGCCAGCTCCTATATATATACTACATTAATACCTTCTTAAAAAGCGAGTTCTAGGGCTATAATATAGCTAGGCGAGCTTCGCCCTATATTTATCTAGTTAACTTATATATTATGCTCCCTAAGGGGAGTCCTTTATCTCTATAAAGGTATACTTAATATAAGAGATTATTCTTGTCGCTTATACTTATGTCTCTCTCTAATAAGAATAAAGCTATATAATTTTAAGGTGGCGCAACGCTGCGCGCCAATATTACTACTAGATTTAGGTTCTTAGGGATATAAGTAGAGCGTTGTGGGCAAGTAGAGGGCCTTATTAACGCCTCTATTCCTAGATTACGTTACTTATTAGCGTTTACTAGCGTTGTTGCTGCGCCTGCTAAATGTAAGCTAGAGGCAGCGGGGGCACTATATAGGCCATCACGGAGCTTTGGTGAGCTGTCCTGGGCTGCCGCGGTTGCTACCTCTGTTTTAGTACTTAGGGACGGGCGGTTAGCGTGCTTATAGGCCTAATAACTAGCGCGGCGGTATGTGCTTATCTCCCTCCTCGTTAGCCTAATAACCTGCTTATTAACTTGGCAAGGCGCTGCTAGGCAGTTAATATATCCTACCTAATATAGGCTAAGATAGTTAGCGCACTATACTAGATAGGTGCATCCTAAGCCTAGGGGGCCTATATAGTCCTCTTATTTCTTATCACAGTTATTACAGCGGGGGAGGCGCACGCATTTAAGTAGGTTATAGTAGTCTTAGTAGCCTAGGTCGTGTTATTATATAGCTAGGGTCTTAATAATCTCCCTTAAGGCGCTACTATTACCTAGGAGCCTAAATTATTGCACTTTCTTTATAAAGGAGATAATCTAAGTAATAGTTCTGTCTTTATTAGCGCTATGCCTTAACTATCTATAGTTAGCAGGTAGTAAGCCTGTTTATACGGCTACCTTATCCTCTATTATGTCGTGTGTAACTGGTACCTTTGGGCCTAGCAAGAATTAGTACGCGCTAGAGACGTTAGGTATAGCATAGTTAAACTATTTCTATAGTAGCTTAGCTATGCTGCCTTCTATAGCGCTTATTATTAAATCTTTCTTTCCCTGTTCTATAAGGCTGTCTCTTGTCTTATTATTAGCGGGGGTAACGGCCTATCCTGTCTTAATCTTTAAGGCGCTAGGTATAGCGCTAAGGTTAAGGCCTAGCGTGTCGTAAATAGCCTTTCTAATTATATATAGTAAGCTCTATAAGAGCCGCTCCGGCGCAGGCACGGTGATAAGGATTCTAGGGTTCTTAGTATTACTTTAACTATAGCAAGTGTGTCTATTAGTAGTAGCCCTAGTGCTACTCTAGTTACTACTAGAGGTAGTATACCCTGTACTTAAGAGGTTCGCGCTAGTAGCTATATTTGCCTATATTCTTAGCCTCGTAGCCCTACTATAATTATAGCTACTATCGCTAGCACTAGTGCTAGCATTAGTATTAATACTCTTAGTATAGTCTATGCGCAAGAGGCTTAGCGCTAAGGTAGAGTTTTTTAGGGCCTATATAACGCGCTAGCAGAGGGCGTTAGTAACTACCTACTCTTTAGGAAGCTTATAGGTATTAAGGCAGCTATCTATAGCCTGTGCTAGGGTGTAGATTATAGCCTCCTAGGTGGCGGCAGCTTGTTTGGCGGCCGTAATATAGGTTATTAGGGCTTTAGTTACTATAGTAGTAGCTGGCGCGTTTCTAGTCTGCACTCCTCCACCTAGGTTAAGACATAGTATTACTGCTACATGCTACTGTGGCTATCTTCTTAAAGGGTGGCTTATATTAAGGTGCCTCGCTAACTCTAGGTTGGCGGGGCGGGTTACTATAGAGGCTTTTAGGGGGAGTCTTGCAGGCGTCTCCATGCTATTATTTACTAGCTACAGGTACTATAGGGGCAGAGGATAGCGTAGAGATAGGTTTTAGGTAATTTCAAGATTAAATCTAATAAAAAATATACAGATTTTAACAGGTTCTTAAAATTTAGAAGTTGGTGAAGGTGCTGGATCTTAAATGCAAGAACGCTGCGAGTGACGCGCTTACACTTAATAGATAACTAGTAGATAATATTACTAGTAAACTTAAAGTTATAATCGCTATCTTTAGTCTTATTACTAAGCGTGATCACGAAGCCTATTTATAATAACATGTCCTTATTATTAGTAAATAATGCGTTAATAAAGGCGTACAGCTTTAAGTTACTTAAGTCTAGTAGGATAAAGTTAAGGCCGCGAGTAATATTCTCCTTCTACTAAATAATGCGCTTATTTAATCTAGCAATTTCTTCTTTTATAGGCTCACTCGCTTAGGCTGCGGCGGCGAGGTTAAAGCTCGCCTTAGGTTAATAAATTATCGCAATATAAGCACCTCAAGCGCGCTGTTAAATATATAATTACTTATTATTAGCTATTTCTAGCTTTTCGCCTTGCTTCTTCTGGCGCAGAGTAATGGCGCGATTATTATTATTAAGCTTAATAATATAGCTATTAAAGTTAATTTGCGCGTTTGGTAAGAGAAACTACTTAGGCTTAGCTTTAAAATATAGCTCTTAGTCCTTAAGGTCTGTAAAAGCTTTGTTAGACAAACTAAGCGTGTCGTTAGTTTGCATGCTAATAATGCTAAAGCACGTATTACTAGCCTTACTAATAAGTAGGTATAGATTATAAGTAGATATTACTATATAGAGAGTCTTGGTGTGGTATTTATTATACGTTAACCACTAATAGGCACCTGCTTTAGCAATGCCGTATAACGGCTTAATAATAACTATAACTATGTTTGTTGGATAACTTTCCTTAAGCTAGGCTGGTATGTCAGCCATAATAGTACGCTAGAGTGGATCATCCGATTGCGTATAGGCCTGAGTGATGTCACGGAGCCAGAGGTACATGCCTAGCTTTAACAGTAATAGTGCTAGAGCAATAATCACACGCTAGCTTGCACGCTAAATAGTAAGAGACTATGTTAGGACAAGCTTCTTATTGTTATTAGCGTATCCTTAGATAATAAGATAAGACTTCTTATACGGGCAATTAGTAGTCTTGCCCTTAACTTTATTAATAATACGTAACTTAAAGATACAGACCTTATTATAATAGTAAGGACTATACTTCTTAAAGCAAAAGATACTTTGTGTTATAAGAGCGTTAATCTCTACCTTTATAGATACTTTAAATAGTTATTTTAGTATTATAATCTTGCTAACTGCTCGTAGCTTCTTAGCCAGGACAAGATTATCACGCTTACGTTAATTAAGGTTAACTATAGTAGTTATAACTTTATTAGGTTTTAGCTTATTACTTAAGCCTTTTAGCCTACCGCGCTTACGCTTAGGCGCGGGCTCCTCTATAATAAGAGTAAAATTATTATTAGAGCCACTATTATCCTTGCCCTCTGCGAGAGGGGTAATAATAGTTGTATTATTTACATAATACGGGCGCACTGCAGTAATGCGGAAGGTAACTTATTTATTATTAATTTTAATAACTACAGATTACTTATTAACGTAGAGGGCAATTATCTAATGCGGGCTAGACTATCTATAGTTCTCTCGCTAGACCTTAACGCTACTTAGGATAGGCAATAGTAAGATATTAGTTACGTTAGGACTATTACGAGTTATAAGAGCCTTATTAACTTAGCGCTTTGCCTTAATCTTACGCACTTTAGCTATTGCTTTACGCACTGCAGCGCCGCGGGTAGTAATAGATAGCAATAGTAGTAATTTCTTTAACAGGCAAGGATATGCTCTAAAGACAAGAAAAGTTAAGACAAGTCCGTTAGGACTTACGGTGTTATTAACAGCCTTAACAGCTATCTATAAGATATATTCGGGAGCGGTTGTGCGTCCAACGTCCGCAGAGATTACCCCATAAGCACGGCGGATAGGAGCATAATAGCGCTTAACCTTACTAATTAAATAATATACCTCTACTAGGACTTCCTTAACCTCGATTATAAGTAACATAGCGTTGTTAATAAACTTATTAGTAATAAAGTTCTTGCTAGCATCTGTCTTAATAACGTTAAGAGGACTAACGTACATGTCGATCCACATTACGCGAAGGAGATCCTAAGTAGTGTTTGCCTAGATATTTAGCATGAATTGAGCAGCTTGAAAAGCTGTGGCTTTATTAACTACGTAGAGCACTGGTTTCTAATTAATATATATTATATTAATAATAACGCATAAGTTAAAGTCCATGTTATTACGAATAGTAAAGCGGAAACGGCCAGGTGCTTTGCTATAGATTTAACACTAGTAACAGTACTTATTAATGTCTTCATGGCCTGCTTTGCTAAGGATCTTGTGCAGTTATCTAATAGTAAGATAGCTAAAGCGTTAGTAAAGCTAGCGCAGCTTAGTCTCGGTTAAGTAGTAAATAACAGTCTCTTGTTTATTAAGCAGGAGCCATAGATATTCCTATTTACAGACAATTAGGAATTCTTTGCCACCTTAAACGAGCATATTGTCGATGTTGTTAAAGAAGATACTATAATAATCTATATTATTTAAACAGAGCAGAAATAGTGTATTAGTTAGTATTACTATAAAAGTAATTATACTAAATAGCGTGCTGACATTAACGTCGCTAAGGGAGAAACACTCTAGATTATCTCTAAATTAGATTTAACAACGTCCTGCGGTAGACTTATTAATAACTATAAATAGTTAGATAAGCTACAGCGCCTTTACTTATGTCTTGCTAGTAGTTAAGACACCAGCTACACTAGTGTTAGGCATAATACCTTAAAAGATATCTACGCCGTAGCATGAATTAAATAAGAAAAGTTAAGCATCTTTATTTGCTTTGCTAGAGATATAAAGATTATCGCCTATAATTATATAAAGTGCGGCAGCGTTATTAAGGCTAGAGACAATAGCGTCGCCGTTAACCTTACTACAGGATACAGTTAAGTAGACTTAGTTAGTAAAATATACTTTAATATTATTATTACTAGCATTATTATCGCTGCTATCGCTGTCTTTAAGCTCTATGCCTTTATAGCTAGCGAGAAACTCTTTATAGCTCGGGGCATTAGAATTATTTTAAGCGTATTAGTTATAGCGTTAGCGATGCTCCATGCGCTCCTTCTTTAAGTATTAAGTTAACTAGCACTTAGGCTACTTATAGATAAAGCATGTCTTATTATAGCAATTACCTAAATAGTTTAACTAATAGTTATTATTATTAAATTAATTGCCGCGCGATCCGCCTTAACCTTAATAGCGGCGGCTATAGTAGTTATTATCTAATAATCCTGTAGCTTGTTAATTATTATAGATATAGTAGCAATTAGTGTAATACTGCTCATCTGCATCTCGTGATAGAAACTGGCTATTAGGATAATAGCTTAACTATATACTAACTACGTTGCGGAGATCTGCAGCGACACCTTTAAATATAGTCGCTAGCTTTAAGTAAGCCATAGTAGTTACTTTAATGCCACAACATGCGCTAAGGAGCTATTACGTAAGCAAATGCTAATTATAGCTCTTACCCTAGTCCTATAATAGTGCCTAATAGAGCATGTTTATCTTACTAATAACTATTTTAAAACGCTTTATAGGGTCTTTCTTAAGGTTAGTAGTTATAACGCTCTTAAGCGTAGTGCTATGCCACTCCTAGAGGTACATCTAGTAAGCTTATGTAGTGTTAAAGTACGTGCGCAGCTTGTTAAGCATTATATTATAAGTAAGCGTAAGCGCCTAGGGAGTAATGTAATCGTAGTAATACTAAAGCGCTTGGCTAGTAAGCATAACAGAGAGTGCCATTTTATACTACTTATCTTTATTAATCCTAACCTTAGTGTAAAGGTCGTTAAACACCTTAATCTTTGTCTTAAGGATATTATATTTGTCACCTAAATACTTTTGCTCCGGCGTTTATAACTTGGCGAGGTTAGTAAGCAAATAAGAGTTGTTCTACAAAGGCGTAAATCCAGGTTATAATAATAATAATAATCCTCCACCTAGCGGAGCTCGCTACTACCGCTATTATTCTTTATTATCTATAATCTAGTGGCACTTGAAGCCTTCGCAGAGTCTTATAAGCTTAAGATACTTGGCAGGCCATTTTAAGACGGCGGTTAATATAAGGAGTTCTGCGAATTAGTTAAGGAGATTATTACTATTACCTTACTTAATATAGATACCTTACTAGTAGAGGAGCTCTTTAAGTGCTTTTTAGATGCGCTTGTTAATGCTGTTAAAGAGATCGCGGGTAAAATTCTCGAAATACTCCTTAAACTTAAGTAGTAGAAATAGGTCGAATATATTATCTTCTTCCACCTATATTATCTAGTTAATAACTATAGTGTTAAGTTTATCTGTATTAACGGTAGCGTTAGCGATGTTAAAATCTTAGTTAGCGTACTAGTCCTTATAGATTGTCTTGTCTAGGTACCACGAGCGATCCTTTGTTTAGGTGTACTTTATAATAGCGTTTTAAATGTGGGCCTGTAATTAGTGTAATTTAACAAGAGTTAGCGTGGTTGACGCAAATCTCCTTCCGAACTAAGCCTTGGTAGGGACAATCCAGGCGGAGAGATCCTTCAAATACGAGGCGCCGCTGATCCTGATACAGGATAGCAGTGAGCTTGTCGTACCTGTACTTCGCACTAGCGATGCTGTATCCTGGGCCTTGGTAGGGGAGGAGGCATGCGCTAACCGCTTCTATCGCTAGAATACTTAGCCTGAAACGTGCGCTGAGATTCCCTGTACACAGTATATCTTGCCGATCTGTGGTGTAGCAACCACTGATTAGTGTTAATACGGCAATAGGCTGTTGGATCAAGACTTCGTTGCAACGATGTGGTATTGATTTAATTCTTAATTACAGATCTATTATGGTGGGCTATTATAAGAAGTATTTATTAAGCGTGGTTTGTCCCCTGCTAGCCTAATTAGGACTAGCGTAATAAACTACAGGCAAACTGCGCAACAAACCGCAGGCAAACTGCATGGCGGTGAAAGCCGTAGCAGTGTTGCGCAGGTTTAAAGCCAACATATTTAGATCGCGCGTTTAGTAATAGCTATCTTATTAGTAATTCTAAATATTTACTAAAAGTATATTTTAAAGTTATTATAGTCTTTAATAATATTAATTACGTTAGTATATTTATTAACGTAGTCTTCGTCTTCGTTATCGTAATCTATATCTAAGTACTTAATTAGGTAAGAATAAATTTATTCTTTAGCGTTTCCTCCCATGTAGATTATATTAAAGATAGCTTTCTTTTTATCTTTAAAGTCTTAGTTCTAGTTAAAGAAGTAGTGGTCTAGCTATAAGAGCTAGGTGTTAAGGAGGGTATAATTACTATTATATAAGTTAGGTTTATATGCCTTATTCTTACTGTCCCCTATAGGGGTGATATAGTTGTCCGAAGCTATAGAAGAGGTAAGGGTCTTAATAGTACTTATATTAAGAGTGTTTAAGATATTAAGATTTCTAGGGGTAGCTAGTCCCTAAGGACTATAGTTAGTTCTTAGGCAAGAGTACTAATAAGATAAAAAGAGTATATAGTAATAGCTTACGCTTATTACTAGGGTGTTAGTATTAAAAGCGTGTATAGTATAATTAAATTAATAAGGTTACTTATTTAGATCTAAACGATAGATTAATAAACAGGTTAAATATAATAGTAGAAGACTACTATCGCGTTCCTATATATACGTAGTCCAGACTACTCGCTGGCGAGCGCTCTCTGCCGTGCGCTCTCTACAGAGCAGTCACGTGACTTAGCGCCATGCGGCGTAGTCGCGTAATAACCAGTCATTCATAGCGAATGACACGAGGGGTTAAGTACAAAACCGGCACAGTCTTCCTAGGATCTCGGATCCTAACATTTAGTATTAAAGATATATGCATTAGTACGCTTTCTATTTACTAAGTTAAATAAAAATACTAACTTTTTAAAAGGAAATATTTTTTCTCTTTTTAATATTATTTATAATAAAAAATTTATTTTTGATCTGTATATCTTCCTCCTTAGCATATTTTTTATAACTAAGCGTTTATAGCCTATAATTTAACTTCCTTAAAGGAACTAAGTAGGCTTACTATTCCGCTAGGCTGCAACGAGCTACTATTACGCCTTAATTAGGCCTTAGACGATACTCTCGTATTTCGCAAAGCAGAACAGACTCTATATAGCTGGGCTATTTCGCCTACGGAGTCCCTTCCATACTCCACCTTACTACCATGGATCCAAACACTAGGGAAAATTACAGGGTTTGCGCAGGTGACTCGTCCCTATTCGCTAAGATATACAGCAGGCAAGGCGTTTAATAAGAATAGTAAGCTTTACGAGCTATTATATATAAGGTATAGGAGTACGTAGTACGCAGGTAACGTTAGTAAGGCTATATAAAACCTAATAATAAGGCACGTAAGCATATTAACGTTCCTAAAGCACTACTTTTTATAACGCATTATAATTAATACGTAGGCTATTATATAAGATATCTAGCCTTAAACTATACTAATATAGGTAGCTTATACTATAAGTTATTTAATTAATTATTATTAGCCACGGTGACTTACCCTAGAATAGACTATATTAGTAAATAATAATCCTATTATTTATTTACTACTTAACTAACAAGAGCGTCTTAAATATACCTTTACTAACGTAACTAAGTAACTAAAGTATAAAGCGCTTACTAGTAAGATTAACTAAGCAAGATAGTAGTGCTAGTATAGCCTTCTTTAGGAAGTCTAGGAACGCTAGGAGTATAAATAGTTAATATATAATATTAAATAGTAGCTTACTAGCTTTAGCGTTAATATAAAAAATTAACTTAACGTAGCACCTTATGCGCTGCCTTAGGCATAGCAAGAGGTTAGTTAGCGCTATCTCTACTTATCTAAGACTTACGCTAGACAAGAAGCTTAGTTAGCAGAATATAGCTATCTATATTATTATATAATATTATATAATTAAGGAAGGTAAAATGCGCCTATCTTAGACGTAATACTTAAGACATCGTATTAAGCTACCTACTAAGAACAAAGATAATGCTTAGCTAGATCTAAACAAAAAAGTGTTAGAAGTAGCCAAGGTGGCGGTGTATAAATAGAAGAGGCTAACAATATGTTTCCTTTGCCTTGGTAACTAACGTCTACGTACAAACGTACGTATATACTTATTCTATACCTTAAAAGATCTTAGCAAACATTTTAAGAGAAAGCACCTATAATAAATTAAAGAAGGGGATTAGCTTAGCTACGATCTCTGCTAGGTGTATCTTGATAGCAGAATGCACTTGCAGCGACATGCATTGGATGTCCATGGTACTGTCTCCTAAGTGTGCGTAGGAATCGAAGAATATTGCTTCGGAGGCAGAGGAAGAAGAGGAAGGGAGTGATACCGCGGTCTAGGGTTAACCCATCCGCTTTCTAGGTGACTGTCCGTTGCCGAAGTGGCTGTCTGCTTTCGAAGTGGCCGTCCGCTTTAAATGTCTGCTTTAAGTGGCCGTCGGCTTTCTAGGTAGCTGTCCGCTTTCCGGATCAGTTATACATATAGTCCTTCATGATCCGCGATCAGCGGTCAGTTCATTGAAAATTGAACCGTGCAGATGCAATGGCCAAGCTTTAGAATGGAATCAAAATTGCCTGTACGCTTTCTAGGTGACTGTCCGCTTTCTGGGTGGCTTTGATGACGGGCCAATACTATCGTTACTGTTGAATTGATTTCGCACAAGCGGGATCCCGCGATGAAATAAGTGACGATATGATTAGCTAATAGACTAAACTACAGTAGCCCAATATCTCGATCCATTAGGCCACTGTTCTATTCGCTTATATCAACTAATGGGGGTACCGTTGTAGGAGCTATTCGGCGCTTGTCCGCTCTAATTGGCTTCGGTGCTAAATATAGAGCCAGGAGCCTGCTACTCTGACTGCGAAGTACTGGTCTGATTCTTGGGCGTTTGATCGCGAGACATGGTGGATGCGTATTAACAGCGTCTTGGTAGTTGCGAACATGCCCTGTACAGTTATAAACGGACTAAGTTACCACAGTCAACAACTTGGGCATCCTCTACGCGGACCTAGGACGGCTTGAAGAGGCGGAGAAGATGTACCAGCGGGCGCTACAAGGCTATAAGAAGGCAATAAGGCCAGAAAACCTATCTACTTGTGAGCACGCTACTGCATGCCAAGGCTCTCTGGTGCATCCCAACACGCTGGAACGCTTTTCACCGTCTTCAATTTTGACCGGCGAAACTCTCGGACCACATTATTGCTAGGCTAAAGAGGCCTTCGGAGCTGAAAAATAGGATATTTCTTATTTAAACTCTATATCTAACCCTCCGAGCTCTACAGAGACCCTCGTGGTCGTGAAAAGACAGGGGGTATTAACAAAGGGTTGATTTTCGGTGCTGATGAAGCGATCGATAACATAGTCAACATCACAGTAGTTGTTGTCGGAGGTTAGTGCACCTACAGAGAAATGACAGCAGAATATTATATATGATTTACACGTCTATGTACTTGCGAAAAAGAGATAGCGAAGGTCCGAAATGTAAAGCGTCCCGTTACACCGTGCGTCCCGGCACGCAGGAACGCACGTTATATCACTTATACAGAACTATCGCTAAGGAGGGTGTAATTAGTTATGGAACCGGTAGCATGAGCAATAACTTAGCGAGTTCCGTTCGAACCTACCTAACATCTATACTTCGTCGATGGTCCATCCGGAATGCCGGAAATGACCACGCGCGCTCTGCTCCTTGCTCCCTACCTGGTCCACACACCACTCTAGGAACATGTCAAATCCTTGGGCTGGGTCGTCCTCATACGTGCTCCAGCTGCGCTTGATGAAGGCCTTGAGTTCAGCGAAGAATTCCTTGATCGGGTTGAGGTCAGGCGAATACGGCGATAGGTACATGAGCTTCACGCCTGCGTCAGCACACATTTGCGCGATCCGCTTACTGTGATAGAAAGACGCGTTGTTTACTACAAGCGCCAACTTTAGCTCTGGCCACCTGCCGCAGTGCTGGAGCAGCTGCTTAATATAGTCTTTAAAGACGACACTGTCAGTTGTACCTTGAAACACACGCGACAGCAGGATCCCGTCCTGAGCGTATGCTGGTAGTATCTGCCACCGCTGCTCGCGCTGATACCTAGCAATCTGTACTGGTGCCGTGCCTAGAGGAGACCATCCCGTCCGCCTGAACCCGACTCGCTTATCACACCCAGACTCGTCTACATAGACAAGGTGGTAGGAGCGGAAGGAAGACAGGTTGTATAGGTAGTAGTCGCGGAGATCTGCGTTGCGTCCGCTGGCCACTCGACGGCAGGCTTTCTTCGACCAGTCAGCCGACTTCAACGTCCGGCTAATTGTGGAAGTTGGTATAAGTGTCCCAAACTCGTCCCACAGGAAGATGGCCATCTCTTCGAGGTATCGGTCGGGCTTCTCGAGGAGATGATCCCGGAGAGCGTCAAGCATAACCGGCGTAACGGATTGAGGGCGTCCGCCGCCATTCCATGGCGCTTCGACGGGTCCAAAGGCGCGCAGGTTGGAGCGGATGTACTTGACAGCGCGAACACTACAGCCAGCTGCGTCAGCCATCTGTGCAGCCGTAAGCCTAATAAAGCTAAGCTCATGCGAGACTTGCACGAAACACTACGCAGAAATATTACCTAGTAGAATATATAAATAGTAAAAAACGCGAATAGAAAAAAGATTAAGAGACTAACCTTTTAGAAGGGGGATAGAGTTCTCCTCTCGCGATTTTTTTTTAAAATAACTAGGCTAAGTAAAAAACTAAATAACTTTTAAAAAGGCTATTTAAAATTTAAGAAGTTAAGTGCCTAGTTAATTTTAAACTAAAATTACTTATAAACACATGTATACACCTAGTATTCTACAAATTATTATTAAAACTAGTACTACTAGACGCCGAACTAGAATTGCACCTAGAACTTAAGAATAAGGAGTATAAAGTTAAGGCGATTAGAGACCTATAAAAGTTTAGACGTTAGTATAAATACATAGTAAAATAGGAAGGATGACTAGAAAGCCATAATACGTAGGAACTAGTATAAAACCTCACGAACTATAGGATAGCGCTAGAGAAGTTCCACGAGGAATATCTAAAGGCACTTCAACTAGATTAGTAAGAAATTTAAAAAAAGTTAAAGGATATAAAAGGGTTAAAAGGAATAAATAAGTTAGCCTATAACTAGTCTAAGTTAGATATAGGTAATAGTAGTAAAGTTAAAATAAGGACGCTAGTGGCTATACTTTTTTTTTAAAAAAAAAAAAAAAAAGTTAAGAATTTTAGCTATACGCTTTAACTTTTTTAACTCTTTTATTAATATAATCTCTTTTAACTTGCGATAAGCTCGGCCATATACTTTTCGGCCACATATACTTCTCGGCCACCCCACCTAAGAGAACCACATTATTTTAAGTCGCGATTTTTCAACAATAACAATTATATTTGCCACTAAGTACACATAGACTTATGTGAGAGCTAGTGATCCATACGCATAAGGAAGAAATTGAGAATTATACTTGTTGTTGTATTGGGTGAAGCTACGAACAGTAGGTATACATAAGTGGCTGTAAACAGCGCTAGTGTAAGATAGGTAGTCGCATCTCAACACAGGTGAGGCGCCACTGCAAGTGGGGAAAGGGAGACTCCAAACCGTGACAACTTAAGAGTAAGCGCTACTACTACTACTACTACTACTACTACTACCTTTTAAGCTTCTTTCTCTAGCGAAGTGCTTTCCTATTAAGCCTATAAAGTAGCTACGCGATTAATCGCAGCCTTAATACTCTTAATATTACTAAAGCGCTTATTTAGATTAACTTAAACTTACTTTCTTATACGGGTAACCCTAGTACTATCTAATTAATATTTAAGTTGTTAATTCTTAGCCTTAAGTTAAGCTACCCTAGTGTTAGCTTCTACAATAGCTTTACCTGCCTTACTAAGCACTAAGCAGGTGCTTTATAAGAAAGGTTCTAATAGTAGAAGTTGCTACTAAGCTTTATATAGGGCCTGTAAGCTCCGTGGGGTGTTAAAGACCTAATCTAATTAATCTGATGTTTGATAAGCTGCTAGAGGAGTAACTAGTTGGCTAGTTACTTAGGATAACAGCAGTACAAGGCTTAGGTTGTATAGGCTATTAAGATCCCAAAGGGGTAGCTAGTCCCTAAGGGGCTAAGGTTAGTTCTTGGGCAGGAATACTATAGTAGGACAAGAGAGGGTCGTAGTAATAGCTTACGCTTATTACTAGGGCGTTAGTATTAAAAGTATATATAGTATAATTAAATTAATAAGGTTGCTTCTTCAGATCTAAACGATAGATTAATAAATAGGTTAAACACAATAATAGAAGACTATCCTCGTGTCCCTATATACATAACTCGTCCCATGAATCCCAGGTGTCCTAAGAATCCCAAAGTCCCATATGCCAAGATACTTCTGGGACGCCCGATATTTCTGGGACGCGTGACTTGGTCACGTGATCCGTGGCTGAGTCAGGAACCTTGGCTGGTCGCACGGATAAGTGCCCATGCCCCGCCTCGTGTTATGTTAGATCTTAACGGGTCCTAATATTAGTCCCCTCCTTTAGACTTAATGTCCTTATAAGTTAACTACCTATAAAGCCACTTTCCTAATCCGCCCGATACTGCTATTCGTAAGCCAATTGTCTCGAGCGAAATTACGTATTTACTATAGTTACCTATTTATACTACGCTAAGAAGTAATTACCCTATCGCTTATTATCGCTGCAATTAAAGTACACAAATTATGTTTAGTATAGTAATTAGAAGTATAAGCTAGAGGATATTCCTTTGCCAGATTATTTAAAGATAGATGCCGGGTTAGAGAGATTAGAAAAGTTAGAGGCTAAGGAGAAGGTAAAACTTTAAGTAGAAAAAGAGCTCGCTTATATAGCGCTCTTGCGTGCTTATCTAGCATAAGAGAAGATAGCGCGTTTGCGCAATTAGCATAAAAAGTTACGTTAGAAGGAATAAGAGTTATTTAATCGTGGGATGTCCATAGTAGACGAGTTAGAAGCCCTAGAGGCTCGTGAGGAACTAGCGCAGGCGGCTATGTCAGTTAACCCGGATGCTGCTTTAGGCGCTAAGGTAATAAACTAGTCTATTATCTAGTCTAAGCCTTCCTCTTCCGCTGCGTAGTGTTTATCTTTATTATAGTTATATCGTAAGTCTCTTTTCCTTTAAAACTTTCTCTTGTTATTCTAGTGTAGTAGTAGTAATTATAGATCTAGTTTCGTGCCCTTTTTAAAAGTTGCTGGCAGTTTTTACGGAGTTTAGATTCTAGTTCCTATGTGTTTTCTAAGTGTAGGTATCCTTTCTACTTAACTAACCACTCTTATAAAAATTTATTATCTTAGAAGTTTTTTCGTCTAACTTCTCTATATCCTAGGAGTGTTTTAACTTCGAATTTGTTTTCTTCCTCTAGTTAGTGGTAGAAGGTTATTTTAACTAGTGTTTTAGGGTCTGCGGGTTTAAGTTAGTCTACGTGGAATACTAAGTGTATCTTCGCGTCTAGCGGTAGTTCTAATTAGTAGTTAATTAGTAATACTTGTTTAATAATAAAAAATAGCTTAACCTTAATATAATCTAATTTCTTGTGCTTTTTTTTTTAGGTTTAAAGATTTTTCGTAAGTAGATATGCTTTATCCCCCTTCTTTAGCTAAAGTGCTATTTTTCTTTTTTAGTTTATATAAGAAATGCTTTACTATTAAGCTTTCTTAAGGTTTTCTTGGAGTTATGTATGTATTTTCTTTATAGTTTCTACTATATTCATTACTTCTTCCGTCTTAATCGTTATAAGCAGTGTCTAATTAAAGAAATATAGGTGTCTTTCGTAGTTTGCATAAAATAGTGTGAATTCTATTATTACTAATATCTTGTTATTATATGCTAATTATGCTATAGGTAGTAAGAAAATCTAGTTATTCTTCTAGTTATTGTAGTAGATGCGTAGGTACATTTTAATAGTTTAATTTATACGTTCTATTTATCCATTAGTTTACGGATAGTATGCCGTCGATAGTTTCTATTTTATTCTAATTAGTGCTATAAGGATTGTCTAGTAGTTTAAGGTAAAGAGTTTGTCTCTATCGCTAATAATTATCTTTAGAATACCGTGGTGCTATATAAGTTAGTCTAGGATAAGGAATGCGAGTTTCTTAGCCGTAGTTATCTTTTAGTATAGTAGTAATTCCACGTATTTAGTAAATTAATATATAATATTTAGTATCGCGTTATAGGTAATTCCTGTTGCAGGGTCTCTTAACCTTAGTAATTTTATAATAAAGTCTATAGCGATGTCTTCCTATAGTATAATAGGTTTTTATATGGCTTGCATCTCTCTATACTTAAGATATGTGGCGTGCTTATTGCGCTAGCAATCTACGCATTTGCGGATATAGGTGGTTACTACTTCCTTAATTCCCTTAAAGCTATAGTTCCGCTAAATAAGTTCCATGGTTTTTCTAATTCCTGGGTGTCCGTACACTAGGTTATCGTAGTATTACCGTATAATTTTAGTCTATAGTTCCTTAGGTACTTCGCGTGTAAGTACAAGGAGTTAATTAAGTTTGGCTGTTAGTTTTAATAAACTATTAGGGTTTTTCTTTAGTATTATAAAATATATCTTAACCTTTTCTTTTTTATTATTTATTCTACTAAGAGCATCTGCTTGTCCGTTTTCTTTACCTAAGGTGTATATAATCTTAAATTTATATTATCCTAGCGTTTCTAACTATCTTGCTTATTGTTAAGTTAGTTCTTTTGTGGTTGTAAAGCGTGTAAGATTCTTATAGTCTATAAAGATTATAAGTTCTAAGCAACTGTGTGCGTAGATCTTTTAATATTTAATAGCCTTTACTATCGCAAGTAGTTCTTTATTATGTACTTTATATTATAACTCTTCTAATGTAAACTTGTGTACGTAGTATATAACTAGGTGCTATTTACTATTCTTTTCTTACTTCGCGCATGTTCTGACTGCTAAGTCGCTTGCGTCTGTTTTAATACGCAAAGGCTTATTATCTTAGAAGTATATAAGAACTAGTACCGTAATACATACTTCTCGTAGTATTTTGAATACTTATTTATATTCTTCTGTCTAGTTAAAAGGTTTATCTTTCTTTGTAAGGTTTATAAGTGGTAGTGTAATTCTAGAGTAGTCTGTAATAAATTATCTATTAAATTTAGTAAATCTAAGGAAGGCTTATACTTCCTTAAAATTAGTAGGTAATTTCTACTTCTTTACTTCCTTAATCTTTAAAGGGCTTACTTAGATACCTTCGGTGTTAATAACATATTTTAGAAACTTTAATTCCGTGACGTAGAATTTGCATTTCTTAAGTTTTAGTTATAGGTTAGCGCTATCTAGCGCTTATAGTATTATTTATACATGCTGCACATAATTTTTCTCTTATTTAGAGAATACCAAGATATCGTCAAGGTAGGCAACTATAAATATATTAAGGTAGTTTTATAGTATATTATTAATTATTACTTGAAACGTTGCTGGTGCGTTTATAAGTCTAAAAGGCATAACTTAGTACTTAAATAGTTTATATCTAGTTTAAAAGGCTATCTTCCACTTATCACCTGCTACTATTTGTATAAGATGGTATTTATCTCGTAGGTTAAACTGCGTAAATATCTTCGCTCGTCCTAGTCTATCTTAAGACTCTTGTATGTTTAGTAGTAAGTATCTATTCTTAATTATTATGTTGTTTAGCTTCCTATAGTTAATGCATAGACGTGGCATTCTATCCTTTTTTGCAACGAATATTAGGGGTAATACTACTAATAATTCTAACTTACGTATCTATTACTTATTAAGGGCTTTCTTTAGGAATTCGCGTGTTTATTAGAGTTCCTTTTTACTCTAGCTATATAGTAGTCTAAAGGGTGGCGTTTTTCTCTCTTTAAGAACAATACGGTGGTCTTAGTATATATACTTAAGAAAGGCGTTTGCTCCTTTCTCTTCCTAAAACAAATAACTCTATTCTTTATATTTATTAAGGATATTAAAAGGTGTAATATTCTCTTCGTGCTTGCGCTTTATAACCTAGTAGTTCCTGCTAGCATCTACTAAGTTAATTTTATGTTTATTAACTTCTAATTATAAGACTATATTATTAATAGCTCTCTTATCTACTATTATGCTCTATTAATGCGTAGGCTTTACTTATAATATATAGTTACAGCGCTTAAAGAATAGCTCTTTCTTCTTCTAGTTAATTATAGGGTTATACTTCCTTAACTAGGGTAATCCTAGAATCACGTCGTAATTAGCTTCCTTAATAATATTAAGGGTAATTAATTCCTAGTATCTATAAATCGTGAGGGTAGTCTTAACCTCGTATTTAATTATTACTTTGCCGGGCATTAGCTATCCATTCGCGACATAAATAGCATAGGGTATAGCCTTCTTACGCTTATAGAGTCCTACTCTATTAAGTGCGTTTCTTAATATATAGCTCTCTTATACTCCTAAGTCTAGTATAGCTTTTATCCATGTTCCTTTAAGCTGTACTAGTAGCTTAATTAATACCTAACTATTAGTAGCGTTTACTTCTTTAAAGGTGTTTTCCCGCCTAAGCCTGGGTCTAAAAAAGACATTTTCTCTATAACTAGCTTTGTAGGTTTAAGGTGTCCTTCGTCCTTCTTTCCTTGGGGCTAATATTAGCCTTTATCTAAGGAAACTTTACCGTTTTCTTCCTTTATTACCATTTTAATCTTAAGGGTCGTGGTCCCTTTTAGTATGTAATTAAACCTATACTTATCTTTCTACTCCTTATATTTCTTATAGTTAGGGTATAAGCATATTTACTATTTATCTAATACGTATTTCCTATTAACTAGTAGTAATATTACTTAGTTTAGTACCTAGTTAAAATATAGAAAGTATCGCGTTTTGCGTTTATCCTAAAGGTAAATATTATAGTAGGCGATAGGGCAGTCAAACCACTCCTATCTATACTCTTAGTATATTTAAGGAAAGTAGCTATATTCCTTAGCTTAGTAATAAATAGTATATTAGTCTTCTTTATAGAGGGTCTATTAAATAGTCTCGTGCGTAGGGTTGCGGTGGTCTAGGTCGTACTTAGGTTTATAGTTCGGGTTTTTATTTAGGTACTTCTTCTTAGGGTCTTCGTGGGCGTAGCAATAATCTGCCATTTCTCGTGCTACTTTACTAACTAGGTCGAGTTAGTAAGCATAGAAAAATGCTTTTACGTAGTCTTATTATTTAATTACTATAAACCTAAAGTCTCCTTCCCTTAGTTAATATTTTTCTAAGAAGTTAAAAATATTTATTATCTTATTAGTAACAGGTTTGCTCTAGCTAGGGTAAGATATAAAAAATTAAGGTATTAGTTCCTTCTCCTTTTCCTTCTTGTCCGAACCTTCGTATGTATCCTTGTAGAGTCGTAAGTCTAGTAACTCTAATTATTCTAATTCTTTGTCGTAAATATTAATTTACTTAATAGCGGATACTACCTGCTATTCTTTGTTAATAGTGTCTTCTTTATTAATAGTTAGTACGTTTAACTACTTAGTAATCTTATTCTTAGATCTGCAGTTCCTAGCTATGTAGCCTAGTTTACTATATATAAAACATTTACGCGTTTCGGTCCCCTGTCGTTAGGTTCTATCTAAGATACGTAGGTTAGGCTTTTAGAAGCCTATAGCCTTTCCTGTTCCCTTTTCTAGGTTATTAAACTAGATATTTTCTATAAGTTAGGGCCCGTAGTAGTTGCGTTACTAGTATTAAGGTACTTTTAGTAGCGCTCTATAGACTACAGGTGCCTATTATCTAAAACTAGCGTTCCTTGGGTTCCTGCGGAACTCTTCTTGTAAGGCGAACTACTCCTTATTAATATAAATAGTCTCTTTGTATAGTTCCTCTAAAGTCTTTATCTTTATACTACTACGTAGGAGTTCCTCGCGCACGTTGCGTTTAAGGCCTTATTTATATATTATCTTAAGAGATTTATCCTTCTAGTTAAGTTACACTACGTACTTACGGAACTTAGCTATATATTTAGCTATAGATTAGTGTTAGCGAACTATCTAAATCGCTTATCTAGCAATAGCTATTTTATTAGTAATCCTAAATATTTATTAAAGGCATATCTTAAAGTTATTATAGTTTTTAATAATATTAATTATATTAGCGTGTTTATTAATATACTCCTTATTTTCGTTATTATAATCTATATCTAAGTACTTAACTAGATAAGAATAGATCTATTCTTTAGCGCTTCCTCGCATATAGGTTATAGTAAAGATAACCTTCTTCTTATCTTTAAGATCTTAGTTCTAGTCGAAGAAGTAGAGGTCTAGCTATAAAAGCTAATTGTTAAGGAAGGTATAATTATTATTATATAAGTTAGGTTTATGTGCCTTGTTCTTACCATTCCTTATAGAGGTGATATAGTTGTCCGAAGCTATAGAAGAGGTAGGGGTCTTATTAGTATTTATATTAAAGATATTTAAGATGTTAAGATCCTAAAGGGGTAGCTAGTCCCTAAGGGGCTAAGGTTAGTTCTTAGGCAGAAATACTATAGTAGAATAAGAGAAGGTTATAGTAATAGCTTACGCTTATTACTAGGGCGTTAGTATTAAAGGTGTGTATAGCATAATTAAATTAACAAGATTGCTTATTTAGATCTAAACGATAGATTAATAAATAAGTTAAATACGATAATAGAAGACTATCCTCGTATCCCTATATACATAACTCGTCCCATGAATCCCAGGTGTCCCAAGAATCCCAAAGTCCCATATGCCAAGATACTTCTGGGACGCCCGATATTTCTGGGACGCGTGACTTGGTCACGTGATCCGTGGCTGAGTCAGGAACCTTGGCTGGTCGCACGGATAAGTGCCCATGCCCCGCCTCGTGTCATGTTGGATCTCAACGGGTCCTAACATAGGCAAAGTCCAAAAGCCCGCTAGCTAGCTTATATAACACGCTCTAATAGCGCTTCTTCCCTTGCCTTATTATATAATATAATAAAGCGCTCTTTCTTAATTAGGGCTACGTTATTAAGTGCAAAGAGAGCTTGGATCTTATTACGATAGCGTGTCTTGAGTATAGAGAAAAGAGTAAGATCTAGAGGCTATAGCAGGTGTGAAGCGTGCGTTAGGAGGTATAGTAGGTGGATCTTATTAACCTTGCAGAGCCATATGAAGTTAATTAGTGTGTGGGAGCTATAGCTATTAAGAAGGAGCAGATAATAGCCGCTAGAGGATAATAAAGTATTTAGTAAAAAAATACGCTGTAACTATTCATATCTAATTAAATTAGACGTCTAGCTATTCTCTAACGTTATATAGAGCTATTTTAGTATGCCTTATGCTAGGAACTAGGTAGATTATAGATGCTTACTTTTAAAGATAACTAGGTATTAAAGCTTAGCGCCGGTAGCTAAGATAGTCTTAATAATAGATACCTACTCGCGATCCTCTAGAGATTTAATATAAGCTTTCTTCTTTAAAGAGCTTGCAAGCACCTAGGCATTTGTACATACCCCTAGTGCGCACCCAGTCTCATCCATATTCCATATATCCTCGTATTGTATCCCTAGCTCTATTCTCGTCCGCTTAAAAAGCTTAAGAAAGGTCTTTATAGTGTTATAGTTAACTACTGTAGTTCGTGCGCTCTTAATTATTTAACTAATTATAAATACGACGCGTGGGTTGCGGGCGATGAAATAGGGTATCTATAGTTGCCTAAGAGGCTCGTAGTCCCCGTTCATGCGGAGGAGCCAGGTGGCCATTTCTCGTACGCGAGGATAGGAGGGAGGCTATGCGCGTGCGTCCTTATTAAGTATCTACTCTACTAGAAACGCCTCTTATTTAGGAGTTAATTACTACTATTAGTAATAAGCTATTAGGTAAGATTAGCGGCTATTAATGCGCTCTTAAAGTAATAATTAGGAAATACTATATGCCTTAGTAGCTTATCGCTAGCTTTTAAAAATACTAGTATTAACATCGCGGATAGCATTATTAAAAGCAACCTTATAAGGATCTATTTTAAGTGTGTAGCGTTGAAGTATAGAGCGTCAAAAACAGAGTAACGCGTTGTGGTGTGGTGGCCGAGAAGTATATGTGGCCGAAAAGTATATAGCCGAGCTTAACGCTTTTTCTTTTTTATAGTAGCTAATACCTTCTCTAAGTTAAGGACCTAACGCTAAGCCTTATAAAACTCTATAATTACTTAATACTACTCTACTTTCATCTCCTAACGCTTAGTCTACGTTAAAACTAGGTTATACTAAGCTTTTACCTAAATATAGTAAGTATAAAAACTAGTAAATAACTTTATTATATACCTTAGACCCTTCTCATTATAGTAACTATATAAGTTAGTATTTTTATATCTACGTTAAGGATAGCCTTTATCTAGTCCTAGTAGCGTTAGTTAGAAAATATTCTTAGGACTTTAGGCATAATTAAGTAGGTAATAGAAAAAGTAAAAAGTAAACTTATAATAAAGACCTTAATAGCTATTTATACGCGTGCACGCTAGCGTCGCTATATAATTATAAAATAAAAATAGGTATTAAGATAATTACTTTAAGAGGGGGGGTATTATTATAAGCTTAAAAAACCTAGGGAGTAATTTAACTATAACTAAAAATAAATAAGGAGAGATAAATAAAGTTATACTATAGCTAGCATACGGAGACTTATAGGGCTACTTAGCTTAGCTAAGGTTATATAACTATAATCTACTAAGAACTAACTTTAATGCCATATTAGAAAAGATCCGCTAAAAAGCAGGATAATTATTAGATTACCTAAAAATAGAAGGAAAAATAGACTAGTATATAGCATAATAATATTTGTATTATTATTTCTTTCCTTATAGTTAACTTATATATTTTCTGTGCGAGTACGTTCTTTTATATAAACTAATAGTTATCTTATTTATTATAAGATTAGGTTATATAGCTACGCGCCACGTTGTTGTATTAACTCAAACTACTAAATAATTTATAAGATACCTTATTACCTTACTATCCTAACCTGGACTGGACCAAGCGAGAGTACCTTATAACTGTTATACTAAGTATTTTTTAGTGTTACTATTCTAGGCCTCCTCGAACTAGAACCTAAGCCTAGTACATAATAGTATATATATAGTTAGCATCTTCGGCCCCACCTACTTATTATCTTCGTAATATAAAGTAGCTAGATTCTCTGTACGGAGGCACTTCTCCGTATGGGGTTAATAATATACTAAAAATTATTAACGTGTTTGGCAAGCGAGCCGTGCACCCTACTAACTTTTTACGCTCTTATAGTAACCTATCTTAATAATATAATAAGATAATAGTATATAATTACTTTACTAGATTAAGTAATATTTATAGTATTCTTTTTATATATTTATATATTATAGCTAGTCTTCTTATAGTAGCTATAGCGCGTTAAAGCTTATTAATTAGCACCTAAGCGCGCCTTACCCTAACGTATTTTACTTTTTACTTACTACTTAGTATTCTTTTAAGCGATAATTTCTTTTGCCTTTACCTTTATTAAGGTGTCTTACTACTATATCCGCTTCTTTTTTTACTTTCTATATATTATAGCGGCCTTATTCGCCTTCTTTAGACTCTTGATTTAATTATATATTAATGTAATCTTATGTGTCGCCCTTATAAAGCCTTTCTTAAGCTAATTAAGCCTCTTAATAATAAAAGTAGGGAACAAGCTTTTATACTTTTAAATTTTATTATAAATTAATATTATTTAAGTCTTTAGCTTACGCGCGTTACTTAGTGCTTTAGCTTTTTAAAAAGTAACTTTTAGTATAGATAGTATAGGCGTGCGAAGTTTTATATTACGCTTTAATATTACTACCTTTAGATTATATAGGACTAGGCTAGTGCCTTAAAAGCTTGCGTAAATATTTTCCTTTATAATTAACTACTTATAGGCTAGGTAAAAGGCTAGTAGGAACTCTAGCTTTATAATATAGTTAATATAGTTGTCCGTACACAGTACGGGCAGCTACCTAATGCGATGTCTTAAGACAGGTGACAATGGTTATGTAATACCGCACAGGCAAAGGCACAGACCATAGTCACCGTGCGCGAGCATTAATCCTTATAACCCCCTTTCCTCCGTACGTAGACAAGACAGACAAGACTTGAATACCAGACCCTTTTCTCACCCGTACCATCGTACAACTATCTAGCCCTATCATATCGCGATATGCTTGGCTTAGTATAGCCCATTTAACAATAGTTATATATTAGGCTCTTAATTTAGAAACTATACGCGCGCTTTAATAGCAAAATATAACTAATATTAAGTAGGTATAAAAGGTGCGATAAATATAATAGTATATAAAAAGTAATAGTATTATTTTTCTTATAAAGCTCTTAAAATTAAGTAAGTTATAGTTTTTAAATTTATTAAGTATAAGTAGCTAGCGCGCGCCTACCTTATACTTTACTATATACTTAATAAAGTACTTTAGCTACTCTACTTTAAGCTTATTAGTAGTTCAACTATTATTTTTAATAGCGAAAGCCTAGTCGCGTAGTATATTATTATCTTAGTACTAAGTAGAGAGGTAATACTAGCTAGGGAAGATAATAAAGGGCAGGATTACTTAATTAGTAATATTAATTTTATAGATTACTATAGTCTACCTATAATAACCTAGCTAAATAGCCTTTAGTTTATTTTATTTTTTTAAGTTTATAATAATAAGCTACGCTAATATCTTGTCTATTATAAAGCTAGTCTTATTAAAGTTATAAATATTTTTATTATAAATACTATAGGTAGCCTTTATACGTGATATAAGCTTAAATTAAGTATTAATAGTTTTAAAATTCTTATATAAAGCTCTTTATTAATTATATAGCTAATTAAATTATATAGTAAGTTAGTTTATTTGCTTAACAAAGTTGCGCGGCTACTTTTTGCTAACCTTACTAACGCTTTGCTTAGCGAGCAGCTTATTCGCTATATCTCGCATAGTACCTAGAGTAGGCGGAAATCCTCGTAAATCTAGGTTAAGTATATACCTAACAATTACCTCCTCTTCTAGCTTAGTAAACTTTTTTAAATTAGGCTTATAATTACGTCGCGCAGCAATTCCGGCGCGTTAGTTATATAGTATTATTTAAGAAATATTATATATCTATATAGCTTACTATACACTTTTAGTCTAATTCTAATTAATAGCTAAGATAGCAAGTAGGATTTTTGCCTCTTTACAGGGTGATTTAATAGGAGGTTGTTAAGCTATTATAGTTAAAAGGTAAGGCAATGTAAAAAGTTGGTAGGGTGCGCGGCTCGCTTGCCGAACACGTTATCTATTAGTTTTTTGGCTCATAATTGTTGACTGCAAGAGAGGGCGGAACGCACCTCGAGCTTACTACTTTAAGCACATGCAGCCAACGAGTGTGGTAGTCTCTGTGGGTCTGCTTGTGGACAATAATTAAGACGGTACGATTTTCTTCCACCTTTGTAATAATAATTTATAATGCAGCCCAACGGCAGTTGGGCGAACGCAAGCTATATACAGTATAATATCCTTAAGGTCGAAGAACATAAGGCTTAACGGAGACTAGAACGCTAGCAGGAAGAAAGCATAGCATTAAATCATGCGATGACGTGTAAGCCTTATAGCCATGGATAGGACATAAGCAAGCAAGAAGCGGGAGAGCAGAGGCTAAAATATTGAGTGGCCTCTTCTAAATGCGGTGCAAGCGCTCAGCCGAAAGGAGGGTGTGAGCGTATATATGTGTGTGTTAAGAAAGCGCACGATTGCTTTTCTTGTAGGTATTAGTGACTAATGGCAAGATTATATACAAAATTATCTGGCGGCTATGCTTGTTCGAGCTATTGTCATGCCCCGCCATGAATTCTTATTGTTACGTGTATAACGTAATAACGCGCATTAAGTAATGGAACAAATATAACGTGCATTGGCGTATCCTAAAAGCCTTAGTAGATAGCGGTCGCCATTCTTCCTTGCTTATGCCGTTACTAGACAGCGACTGACACTTTAAGGTTAGCTAGCAGTGTGTCATCGCCTTTGTGCCCGCCTGCGCTTGTTGTGGCCGCAGCTTTAAGCTACTCCTGAACATGCATGCTTGTCGCGTTCCTGGCATCTAGCAACGCTTCCCTGCTAGCAACGTGTCCCTGCTATTAACGCTTTCCTACTAGTAACGTGTCCCTGCTATCAACACTTCTTTGCTATTAACGCTTTTCTGCTAGTGATACTTTTTTGCTAGCAACGATTTCCTGCTACCAATGAATTCACGCTGCCCGAAAGTGTTAATAGCCTTTGGACTAATGTTGGCGCTGATGATGGCCGTTCGCTCGATCACTTACCTTCCGAGCACCGCTCTTCCGACGATATGACTGAAACTCTGTCCTCTGACCAGTACCTTGATGGTACGATTGTCGTTCCGGAAAATGATACTAACAAGATTGAGTCTGACTTGGAGAAACACAGCGCGGAACTCTCTTCCACCTTAGACAGCGAGACCCTAGTCGATCATGAACTAGTCCCTGTCGTTTCCACTCTTGGAAGCGGCTAGATTAACTTAGCTCTCCCCCTTAAACAACTGGCACTAATGGCGAAGCTTCCCGGGATATGTTGACTGACAAAGAAGAACTTGACCCCGCTCCTGCAGATCTTGCCTCCTCATCTATAGGTTTTAATATTGGTTATACAAAGTCTTCCAAACACCATTTGCATGTCGGAGACCTGATTAGCATATTTAATAAAGGGATGAACTAAGCGCTGCTCTGGGTCTGTGATAAGGGTAAACTCAACGCTCGGCTACCCTGTGCTGTGAACGAGCGTTAAAATAATACAGGCACGCGAGATATAATAATGCGAGGCTTCTAGTAACGCCACCACGAGAATCCCGTTCCTTAAGTTAAATATTTAAACCAAGTAGCGGCAGTCTGGGTTGAGTCTTTCAGGAGAATTGTCGTAGCAATTCTTTGTATATAGCGATCGAGAATATGCTGTGGGCTAGATTTTGGCCCTGGACATATGGAAGACGAGTGTTTTGCGATGGGAAATTTTGTTGGAAGATAATGCGTGTATTAAGTCATGAATGGAATCAACAAAATAACAAAGACTTAAGAACGTGCTTCTTCTCTCAATCTAGGCGTAATATTACAGGCGCTCTTTTATGGCGATTCCGGTCGAATCGCGGAGATTATACCTCAGCGGGTGTGGGAAGTAAACGATCGTAACAGCTTCTTCATTCGACGCTTCTCCTGCATCGCAACTAACGACCTACACCATATCATACGTCATACAGCAAATAGAAAAAACTGCCGTATCATAACAGGCGCGTACCGAAAACCTTACTTACTCTACGGTAGAAAGCGTCGCCAGTGAGGGCGCATGCTTTCGATTAAGAGCCTTTGATAGATAAAGGCCTAGATAGGTTAGTCCTGAGGTATTTTCTTCCCCTGGTCGAGCAACACTATCGCCAGACGGCATACAGCTGCGACAGATCTGCTGCCCCGAGAAGAGACAGGAGTCGCGCTCCATATAGCCTTCCTTGGCTGCTGATTGGCCCACGCCCAGCACAGCCCCGTTGAAAGTCGCTCAACTCGTTTCATCCTCACCACCACAGGCGGACTAAGATATACCCGCTGGTGTCTCTTCTGTCACCCGTAACCAGTTCGTACTCAACATTTCTTTTCCAACTTGTGCCATGCATCGCGCAAAAGATGTCGTCTAAAGGGAGAGGAACACGTTAGGTGTGAAGTCAAAGAGCAAGGAGCAACTGTGATTTAAACTATGTAAGGATCATTCAAGGTTGGGTATCAAACTAAAAGCACTTCTCCATTCTACTAGAGGGGCGTCACCGACGCCAGAACACGCACACTCTTCCTCCACGCTCTCGGCTCTCCACGGGCAAGCCCTCCACCATCTCGCGCCACCGGCTCTTTCACCTCGCGAGATTAAACACACCACCAGCCATTGTCATTGACTCCGCTTGCCAAACTCAGACGCGACAACCGTGGACTGGTCGACGGTGAAAGCGTTAGCGCTCAAGTCAAGCGTGTTGCCCGCGCCCAACAGACGCATAGCTTTAAGCTCATTGCTACCACTTTGTTTCCTGGCGCGCCTGCGGAAGAAGATACGCTTGGCCTACTTCCACGTCTTGTAGCCTGCGAAGAAGAGCGTCGCTTCGACGATGACGACAGCCCATTCCCACGTGATGCCCTCGTGCTTGAACACGGCGTGGTTGATGACGGGGATATACAGGGTAGGGAAGATGGTGACGAAGCCGGCGATAATGGCCCAGAAAAGGAAGGGGTTACTGCGGCTGTCCTCCCACCAGGAGTAGAAGACGTGGTACTAGCGGTAGTTGGGACCACGGGGCTTCTGACAAAAGAAAGAGCGTTGGAAGTTAACTATCTCCTAGGCGAGGAAGAGCGCGAACTATGTTAGGTAGACAAAAGTGGTTGCTTGTGCGCGGAAGACGAGATCGCAGCGTTTGGAGTACGCGTTGTTGTAGTTCTCACCGAGGTCTCTGTTGCCGAAGCCGTACACGATGAGGACGAAAGACGCCAGGCATAGCGCCGCCATCCAAAGACCATACACAGCCATATCGACCATGAGCTCGGTGTTGAAGACACCCGTCTTCAGATCGTGCGGTGGGCGGCTCATGATGTTCGGCTCAGCAATCTCCATTCCTAAACCCATGTCGGGCATACCGAAAGTCGCCATAATGACCCACAGGATCTACACGGGCGCCAACGGGAAGACGGAGTTGCCTGTATCGTCCTTGAAAGTTAAACCAACGAGGAGCGTGCAAGCCTGCGCGATATTTTCAGCGAGGACGTGTAAGATAAAGCGCTTAATATTGTCGAAAAGGTGGCGACCTTCCTCCACAGCGTTGAGAATCGAAGCGAAGTTATCGTTAGTCAAGATGATATCCGAAGCATCCTTGGCGACATCACTTCCGGCTTGACCTATGGCAATACCAACGTTAGAGCGTACGAGCGACGGTGAATCGTTGACTCCGTCACCCGTCATGGCAGCAAAACGACCACGGCGGTGGAGGGCTTTAATCATGCGAACCTTGGTCTGGGGCGTATAGCGGGCAATCACACGCGGGAGTACAGGTAAGGTATTAACCTTAGTATCGCTGAGTTTGTCGAATTGCATGGCCATTATGACCATGGCGTCCGCTACATCTTTGGCCAGGTGTTCGTCCCGATCGGGAATAATGCCAACTTGTTTGGCAATGGCAGTGGCGCTATTTCTAGGTTAGTTCACCTTCTTTCACAACAGCTTCGGGCTATACTCACGTTCTGGGGTGGTCACTAGTTAACATGTGAACAATGATGCTCGCGCGAGCGCAAGCAGCGATAGCATTGGCAGACTCTGGGCGAGGGGGATTATAGAGACCGACGAGTCCACAAAAGGTGAGCTGCTGCTCAATATTGGCACGCTTAATATCGCTGTAGTCGCCTAGCTCTGGTCTAGTCCACTTGGTGCTTGCAAGGCAGAGCACACGAAGACCTTGGTTGGTAAGGAAGTTGACGCTGTCGTTGATGGTCTTTTTGTTGGCATCTGACATGGGTCGGGGGTTCGCCCGCTCATCCTGGATGGAAACGCACAGAGGTAAAACGCGCTCAAGAGCTCCCTTAGTGAAAACCCATCGCGAAGTATATTTCTCACCGCTTGGGCTGCGTCGACCGTAGAGAACCGACATACGCTTGGTGTCCGAGTCGAAAGGATATTCAGAGAGACAGTGCCAGGCGCCCGTTTCGCTGTCGTCGTTGCCACCTACCAGGCCGTGGCGGTTCCAGCCGAATCGAGAAGCAAAGACTTGGATAGCGATCTTAGTGGGATCTCCGCGTGCAGTCCACTTGCCCTCAGCCAACTGCACGTAAGCTACGTTGGCTATGGAGGCGATGTTCATGTAACGTTCAGTGGTGGGGGCTCCAGTGACGACGGAACTAGATCGAACCTTGGAAGCCTCTAAAACAGACTTGGTTGCACCCTGCTCGCTCGGCGCGCCTTCACGGTACGTGATCTCTCCTTTAGTTGGGTCAAATGGCTCACGAGTGGTGCCAACGCTGAAAGTGCCACGCCCAGCTACCCATGCGGCTTTCGCTACCATGCGTCCCTGGGTAAGGGTACCGGTCTTGTCGGAGCAGATGTTGGTGACGGCCCCAAGGGCCTCGAGGCTGTCGAGCTTTCGCACGATGACGTTCCTCTTGCTCATGTGCTTGGTTCCCACGGCCATAGTGATGGTCAAGACGACGATGAGACTGGCCGGGATCATACTCAGCCCCGTGGCCACAGCATAGATGACGACCTTATTCTTGCCGCTGAACTTGTTCGCGGCCTCGACGATGAGAGCACACAGGCAGGCAATGCCGAATAGCAAGAGGGCGAGCTTGGAGAGTTTCTTCTGGAGAGGCGTGCCAGTGTTGATGCCCAGGAAATGGCTGATGGCGTCACCACCAGTGAGCGCCCACGCCTGTACATAACGATGGAAGCCCGCAGTGCTATCGTCCTTGCGCTTCACCGCTTGGATCTTGGACCCCTGCTTCTTCAAGGCTGCGGCGATCTTGCCGATTTCTGTCGTCATACCCTAATGCGGATTAGTTATGGTCGACCAACAGTCGAGAAGTCCCACTTACAGTAGCAAAGACCACGCCCTTGGCGCGGCCCTTGGTCACAGTCGAAGAGCTGAAGGTGATGTTCAGGCGATCGCCAGCGCCAATATCGGCATCAAAGGTGGAATGCGAAGACTTGGCCACGGGAAGGGATTCTCCCGTCAACAGAGCCTCATCGGTCTCCAGGTTCACACATTCGATCAATCTGATTCGGTCAGCACAGCTCGGCAACGGCACGGGTTATAACGGGCGCCGGGGCCACTCACCTCAAGTCCGCGGGTACCGTGTTGCCAGTGATCAATTCGACGATATCGCCCGGTACAAGTTCGATTGTGGGTACGACGACTGATTGACCATTTCGGACGACGCGAGCTGTAGGGGATCCCAGAGCGCGAATACTGCTGAGCGTCTTCTCTGCACTGAACTCCTGGAAGAAGCCCACGACGATGTTCAAGAGGATGACGAAGGTGATGACGCCGCCTTCAATCCACGACTTGATGGCAAATGAGGCCACCATGGCTATGATTAGCACCAAGGTAAGCGCGTTCGCAATCTGGTGGACCAGGATGCGGAAAGGCTGCACGCCGGGGCCCTCATCGAGCTGATTCAGGCCGTACATGTCCTTGCGCTTCTTGACTTCGCCATCATTCAGGCCGGTGTCCTGTGCAACGCCGTAGTGTTGGAGGACGTCCTCAAAGGGCAACGAGTGCGCTGGGCTCTCCAGGCCGTATTGCACAGGCCCTTGGGCCTTTTCCTTGCCCATGCTGGTTCAAAGAGGACTGCTCAAGAGGAAGGT